>PVKS010039140.1:0-17479 GCA_004027875.1 Aplodontia rufa | reverse complement strand
GTGTGTGTGTGTGTGTGTGTGTGTTTTATTATATTATAGTATCACCTTTTACTCCTCCTTTTAATCAATTGTGAATGAACTGAATAACTGAAACAATTGTTTATTTTTGTTTTCTTTCTTTGTGTCTATCTATATCTACCCATCTAACTATTTATCTTGCTTTCTTCTAAAATTCAAATCTTCCTTAATCCCTATGCCTAAATTTTATTAATACATAGCCTGGATCCTGAGTGCTTCCCTAGCTCAGTCTTGGTACCTCATCCTCAGCTGTAATTTCTGTGCATTCCTTCGGTCTACATTATCTATTGGTTTATGTTTGTTCCTTGGTCCTTGGATGTCCTTGCTTTCTGGTTCTCTTTTCTTCAAATTCTTTCTTTCATTTTCTTTCTTTCTTTCTTTCTTTCTTTCTTTCTTTCTTTCTTTCTTTCTTTCTTTCCTTTTTTATTTTTAAGAGAGAGGGACAGTGAGAGAGAGAGAGAGAGAGAAAGAATCAATTTTACTCAGATTTTCATGTTGCTTTTGTCAATCTGACACTTTGTTGTGTGCGTGATGTTGGGATTTGACCCTGTATCCTCTCACAAGCCAGGCAAAAGCTGTAACCGCTGAGCCACCATTCCAGCCCCTCTTCAATCGATTTCTATTCCCAATTCAGAATTTCTGTATTAATTGAATTAAGGGAATGCGGATAAATGGTAGCTATGGTTCAGAAATTCTGAAAACCAACTGAGCAAACCTAAGATGCCATCTGCTTTCCCTAAGCTGTTCTGCGTGAGCAGATCTGGCAGCACCATAGGTGTTTTCACACAAAAGCACCCCATTCCTAAAAGTAGTGGCTTCTTTCTTGATCATACACACTGACTAGCATCCCTCAGATACACTTGGGAAAAGCCACCACTCTCATTCAAACTAGGCTTGCATATCACTCACTTAGAGGTAATTTTAGGCAAGTTACTTAATGTCTGTAGGCCTTTATTTTCTCAACTAAAATAACAGGACAATTATTACAGTTTTAACTATATCACAGAATACAGTAAAGAATGGTGTAAGCAGTAAATCTTTATTAACTGTAACATTGTATTCTTATTAATTTACTCTATTTTGAAGGTATAGATTCCTTATTATAGCATTCGTGCAATTTATCCCAGATAGGAATATTGATGAACATTTTTATTGTTATTATTCTTTGCAATATTTCAAGTTCTTTAGAAATATTTGATTTCTAAGCATAATTCCCACTGGCTTGTATAATATTCCATTAAAATTAAATTAAAATCCTCAATTTGTTATCAGGTTTTAAGGGAATGTAGTATAAGAACATATATAATATACAGGTAATCTTACAAATTATTCATTTGGAGGTTACCATAACCCTTTCTAGGTGACACCCAGAAATGTTAGGAAATACTCATTTTCCTCTGATAGGGCTAGAAAATATTCTGTAAGTAGGTGAAGAGAAATGGTAGACCTGCTAATCAGGTTTTTAATAAATCCATAAAGATATCTGAAAGTCATATGTATTGTCTAGCTTTGACTTTCAAAGATCCACAGGTGAATATTTGGGTTTTTATGAATGGATGACATCACTTAACTATTATTTTATAATTATGAAAATAAAATTCATTAATTTAACTTATGTATTTAAATATAATTTTTGCATCAAAATTAAGTTAGTTGAGAACAACATACTTGAGATTTGAAAAGATTAAATGAGCTAATATACATAAAGCCCAATAACTGGCACATATCAACAGAATAAATAATATCTATTGTGTTCTTGGGAATAATCATACATACTCATGAAAATTCTCATCTTCTAATATAGCTTTTTATAAGAAAAATCAAGTTGAATTATTTGTAACCTCAGTTCACATATCATAAGAGCCAGGCAAATCTTGTTAGTGGTAGATGCTGATTATTTTATGATAACTGGAGATAGCATGGAAAGTGCACATTGGGGTTGAATATAACTTTGAGATTGGCATTTCCATTGAAAAGGGAGCAAAAAGCATAATTTTCCAGAATGCACGATAATGGAGTTATTAGGATAATGACTTTTATAGCCCAAAATCTGGTTAAATTAGTACCCTTTTAAGCATTCAAGAGGTGAATATGTACCTGCATATCCATGCAAGCCATGCTGGTTTTTGGTTTGATATTTGGTGTGCCTCTTAGGGGAGGCATAATATGAAACTGTAATGGCAAAATTGCAGGTGGGTGGGTCTGGGACATTGTGACATGGTGTGCTTTACAAAAGGCAGAGGTGTCAACGTGACGTGGCACTCTTGGACTTTCTTGGGCTATCTTTGTATCTTGATGACAACTGTGATTTCTACACTGGTACAGAATATGTAAAACTGTGAGACTGATCCCATAATTCTTGTAGCTTCTTTTGTTTACCTTTTTCCTCCCTTCCCTTCCTCCCTTCCTCCCTCCCTCCCTTTCTTTCTCTTTTTTCCTCTTCTTTCTTTCTTTCTTCCTTCCTTTTTTTTGTTCTTGTCATTGTTTGCTTTTATAGCCAAATTAGGTTATGTCTCACTTATAGACAGACTAAGTTAAGATATTTTCTCTTCTCATATGCTGACATACTTTTGCTATCAACAAAACAATGGATTTCTGGCAGCTATAAAATCCGTGATGTGCTAGAACCCAACACTCCACTTGTATATCTTACTGTTTTTAACCTACCACATCAGATCATTATGCATTTGGCTCACATTTCCTGTAGACCATATATTCTTTGAGTGAGATCCCAAATATTATACATATTTACATTGGCCTGCACCCAGGGCAAAGGAAATAGCTACATTGGTCTCAGGGTATATAGGACATGTGTGTGCGTTGAGTGGCTGGAAGCATGCCTAAGGTTGTTGTTTGCATTTTCCATTTCTTCTGTCTATCCCGATTCTTTCCCAGATATCCATGTTGATGTTCTCATCTCTCAGAATTCTCCCAAAGCTTTGATAAATAATAACACAGAGCTATGCAAATTACGTGGCTTCATAAAATATTGAGCCTGGAGTGATATAGGTTTCCAAATTGTGGTTATCTAAAAGTTCACTTGGCAAAAAGGGTATCAGGTTCCCTGTATTTGTACATGACTAATATCTGTCTTTTAACTTTAGGCCCCAAGCAGGAAAGAATTCTTCACATCAGATGCTCTTAGCTTCATCCCTGAGGTCAGTTAGCATAAGATTAGTGACTAGTCTTTACCAGAATGATGGCAGCTCTGAAGAGTCTGAACACACGTGTGGCTGGGTTAGAGACAAAAGAAAATCAATGAGGAACATCTAGGAAACCTCCACGCTGACAGTTGAGCCAGAGCAGATACGTCAAAGCAGATATGTTCCATGCCAACAGAGAAGGGAACGCTCTCAAGCAGATATAAACCTGCAGGGAAGAAAGGCTGCCTTTCTAGCATTCGGTTTAGAACTCTGAGTAGTACCTAAGTGAGAAAACCAGCTTCCTGGCAGAAGCTATGACATATCTCTTACACTGCGATATAACTGCATGGTAAATTCTATGCATTTATTCCAAAGCGGCTCAGGTGTTCTGAATAAATCTTTCATCAGTCTAAGTCTCAAGTTAATAACTACACAGCCTCACTATTACTCTATGTAGATTTCTGAAATAGATGGTTCTTCCCTGACAATTAAAATCAAGCATTTTATGCTCAGAGGAGGCAAAATCATGCCCATTAGATGTGTTCACATTAAGGAGATTTATTTTGATGAGATGTTTCACTTGTCACATTTGCATAATGACAGTGGCATCTCGGCTGGCTGTGCATACACCTATGCGTCTATCAAACATGCATGGTCAGAGGCAGACCTACAGGAAAAGGTGCAAGCATTGTCATTTATGCTTCAAAAAGCAAAAAACAGCAAAAAAAGAAACCCCTTATCACATAAAGGATGAGTTGATAGGTTCTGTAATGCTATATAATTTACAAAGCCCTTTCAGATGCTCCATGGTACAGCGCACCTGTTAACATATCATCATTCCTATTGTTACTAATGCAAAGGCAACTTCTTTAAACTGGCCTCTTCATCTGATAATCATTTCAGTCTCCTTTCCCAAATTGATTGGACACAACTCCAAAACCCAGCTGTTTTGGAAATAGTGCCTTTCAAATTTTTGGACCAGATTCCCAATAGGAAATCATTTTCGGATTGTGATTCAGGATACACATATACCTAAAATAGTTTTAGGCAATTTTAAGAAGACATAGACTTATATATTTGATATCTGATTGTTTTATGCTGTCCTTTTCTACTGTCTTCATTCCACTCCATTCTGTTTTCAGTTTTAAGAAAATGGTTGAAAAATCACTAAGGTGACTGTAACTTTTAAAACCACTTACCTTTTTTCTTCCCCATATAGTTTTTACTTCTCCATACACATTATATTATACTAAGTACAACGATGAGGAAGATTTTTTTTAAAACCAAGACAAAAATAAACACTAAAGTCTGGCCAACAGTATTTTTTTTTGATTCATAAATGTGTTGATGAGCTAAAAAAACATTGTGATACTCTGGCAAATCTTAGATTGCCCTTTGCACGACAGTGACCAGACTCTAATAAATTCCTCCCCGTAGCAAGTACGAATGCTCATTACCTCCCAATCTGGGTAGGAGCAACACTTGTTATGCCCTGAGAGTGTGGTATTTAATCTTAAGGGTTTGACATTCTGATTCATGTTCACCTGTTGAGGATGATGGGGAGCGAGAGCTTGCCAAAGCTGCGCGATGACAGGTTGTCTTACCTGCTCAAAGACATGGTAAAAGTACTTCTGTTAATGGTTTGATTCCGTCTGCTACACAGGTGCTTGTGTCTGCTTGCCTCAAACCTGTTTTCCCTTTACTGTTTTCAGTAAAAAGAGAAACACATTATGCCTAGCCAAGGCATATGGATGGTTAATTTCAAATTGAAATTTAACACGGCACAGTGACGATGCAATGGGGCTTCATGCTCACACCAGCTCAAAATATCAAGCAAGTCTTTAGACAGAAGGGAGGTAGGGAGGGGCTGGAGCAGTGGCTCAGCAGTTACGGCGCTTGCCTGGGATGCGCAAGGACACAGGTTCAAACCCCAGCACCACGTACACTAAGTGTCAGAGCAACAAAAGCCACATGGAAAATAAAACAAAATTGATTCTCTCTTTCTCTCTCTCTGTCCCTATCTCTCTTAAAAAAAAAAAAAAAAAGGAAGGAAGTAGGTAACTGCCCTGGGTTGTAACTATTCTTTATTAAGAGGTGGATAGGAAAGAGAATTTTATATTAAACCTTAATCTTTTCATATAACCTACCGATTCAGATGTTCTCTTTACTTTATAGCTCTTGTTTCTCTCAAAATCATATTAACTCTGCTTCAATTCTTATCCGGAATGACATTGGGGAAGATGGCAGAGGAAGAGGGCACTAAGAATCTCTTTTCATGTAGAAAACTGTACTTGCCAGGCACTTTCTGACATGACTATTTTGGCAATATGGCATCTAGGAAAGCATGGTTGGCAAAATGCTGCTATTTTTGTTAATTTCAACCTGCAGTGTGGCAGTGGCTACCCCCAGCCCTGTGGCAGGCAGCCTTGCTTGTTCCTTGTGTGGTTGGCTGGAGTCAGGATCAACATCGTCCCACAGACATCAAGGTTCTATGTTCTATGACTGAGGACTGCTTCCAAGCATTCAGGTTCATGCACATAGGCTGGCCTCCACCACCTTACCCCCCACTG
Organism: Aplodontia rufa; assembly: GCA_004027875.1. Classification (NCBI taxonomy): domain Eukaryota; kingdom Metazoa; phylum Chordata; class Mammalia; order Rodentia; family Aplodontiidae; genus Aplodontia; species Aplodontia rufa. Next base: position 11,748 of record PVKS010039140.1, on the reverse strand, counting down.
CTGATGCAATTTCCAGGTTTAAATACAGCGCTAGGCTTCTATTCCTTTATCCTTTTTTCCCTTTTTGGGAACCAGCCATTTAAAAATCATGGCATTCAAAAGCAACCACACGTACAAGGACAGTTAGATTACTACCATGCATGTCCCTGGTGTTGGAGGGAGAGATGAGGCAGATACCTGAGGAATTCTGGGAAGCAGTTTTGTCCAAGTTGCACAGCTTGGTCTAGGGAGCATGGATGTTTCAGATCCTGGATCCCAAATTTGAAAATTCTTACGATTTTGTACTCAGTGGTAGAAAAACAGAGAATCAATAGTTTTTCATCTGGTTTTCGTTGCTCCAACACTTTGTTGTGTATATGGTGCTGTAGTTCAAACCCATGTCCTTGGGCATGCCAGGCAAGCACCATGACCACTGAGTCACTGCTCCAGCCCTGAGATTTCTTGAAAAGTTCCCCAAGACAGAAAACTAGCATGAATGTGGAACGCATCTTCCTTGTTTCCCTTCTTCCATGAATCAGGGTCCTGTATTGCTCTCTAATGCCTTTCACCACTTGCATAATATGCTTTTTTTTTTTACATTCTATAATTATTCACTTGTGAAAGGAACTGGTGGAACCAGTAATTCACCATGATTATAACAGAACAAGAGGTTGATATTTGCTTATAAGAAAATCTTTTTAAATGAATTTAATCTTAAATTGATTTCTAAAATGTATTTTCATTAAAATGATATTGATTTTAGTATTGCCATTTAGATATTTATTTTTATGCGTGGCATGAGCTAGGATATGATTTTGTATTTTACCATATGGATAATTAATTTTTCTGCAGCTTGAATTCAATATCTATTTTTACCTCTCCTTTTTCATCCTTCACAGTCACTGTGTATCTAGATCAGAATGAGGTAGATTAAAGATTTTCAAATAAAATATTAAGAAAGGAAAATTTGGCCCACAAAATACTAAGTACCCACTAATATATTTCTTTCACAGCTTTAAAAAGAATAACTAAAAATGAATGGAAAACAAGAATGTTTATTTCCTGTAATTTCATAAACTGTAGGTGTGATCCAATGAATGTCACACTTTGCATTTTATTTCCTCTGGGTTTTTAAAATGATGTTTAATTGCAGATGGTGACCTTCTGTATAAGACACTGTTTACAAGTGTTAAATTTCAAATGGAGGCTTTCCTAGTTTTCCATAATGGGTATCTAGGGAGTAGTGTGTAAAATCTAGGCGAAGAATTATAAATCAAGAAAAAACAGATACTTCTGTGTTAACAGATTGTTCACCTACCCATTACCAAGGTTGTAACTCAATTTGAAATTCAAATTATTTCAGAATAAAATTTTTATTCTTAGTGGAATCTGTTACTATTTTATTAAAAAATGATTTAAAAGTAATTTATAGTAATATGATATTATTATCTACTTATGAACATTAGATTTATTGAACTGGTCTCAATAGTACTTATTTAGATGCTATAAACCTTTAACTGAAATTAATATTTTGGCCTAACTTGACGTTTAGGTATTTTACATTTAACTCTGTTGCCCTAGCTGATATGTGGAAGGATACCTCTCTATAATTTGTTTTATGAAGATTTGGCATGTGTCCATAATATGTTGAATTTCATATTAAAGGCTATGGATTTCTATGCTTGAAATTAATGCAGTGACTGAAAACTATGGGGTGGGAAGGTTTCACCCTGTTGCCTTCATAATAGTCAAATGTCCACCAGGTCTCTGGCATTTCTCTGAAGTACCAACAATCATGTACTATCTCTTGCTATCATTTTCTGTCCTTCCCTATCCTGAGCACATCAATAGATAAAAACAGAGTTAAAGGAGAGGGGGAAATGTTGGAAATACCCAGAGGGGAATGTTGTTCCGAGATACCATGGCTGATTTTGATAACTAGGCTTATGCTTTGCAGTAAGGGTAATGAAAACATTCAAAAAGGACTGCGCACCCACAATGGTAGGTTGTCCAGTTATTTCTCCCCTGACTGCCACCAGCCTGCCTATTCCTATTTGTAGAAGAATGTATAAGAAGACTCTGACCCTTCACACGAGACGTTTCTATTTTTATGGTTGAGGAAAATCTGCAAAAATTTGTGTTTGTGCATTTGCACCTAGATCTAACTTTTGTGATTGATGTTTGAGAAATTCTCAATGAAAAGCCAATGTTAAACTCATAGTGCAAATTAACAACACATACATTTCGCTTTTCAATCTCAGAATTCTTTACGTTAAAAAATTTATGATTTCCTATGGTAACATGAAATTCTTTTTGAAGAAATAGATGAGCAGAGTTTATCATATCAGCTACAAAGCCAAAATTTGATAACCTGATAGAAAGAGAGAGGTTATTTTGGTGAAAGTTGAAGATTCTATGATTACAAAGAAGCTGGAGAACAATGACACAAGAACCAGAAGTGCAATATCTTTACTAAGACTGTGACATTCTATGACCCTGCTCCCCAAATAACTTCTTATTGATTTTTAAGCAAAGACAGAGAAATGCTTTGGATAAATACAGTCACAGGAAGATACTTAAGCAGCACTTAGTAACTAGTTTAAAAGCACAGTGAAATGTATGGATATAGTCTTTTATCTGCCTGAGGTAAAATATAACATTGGATACAAGAAGAAATTTCTCCTATTTTAATATAATCAAAGATTTGTGTAAACAGCAGAGTTGTTGCTAATCCACTTAAGAAATAGAGCAAATGTGAAACTGAGTCTTATCAGATTAAAGAGAAGCTTTCTGATTGTCTCTGATTTAGTATTTTCAATATAGAAAGGACTAATGAACACACAGAGGAAAAAAAAATCTATTGACCAGGAGAACTCAAACAAAACTCCTATAAAGCTTGCTATGAGCAAAGAAATTAAGGTATTTTAAAAACCTGGCAAAGTGATGTCAGACATTGTACCAATTTCCTGAAAGTGTAAAAATCTCAATCAGTGAAGTTAAGTAAAATTGCTGCTGTTCTGATTCGAAAGGGAAGTATCAGTTTGAATCATTTTAATGCATAAAAACAAGTATGCATGCACACATACACACACATGCACACACACAAATGCACACAGGTATATCCCAGATGTGCACATGGAAACAATAAGCAGGGGATACAGCTGTTTACTTTAAAGTCTATTTAGTTCTGATTCATAATTGAAAATATCATTGTTTTTGTCAGTTTTGCATTGCTGTGACAAATACTCAATAAGAATAATTTAGAAGAGGAAAAGTTTAGTTTGGCTCACAATTTTATGGTTGGTCAACTCCATATCTCTGCATCTGATGTAAGGCAAAACATCATGGTGGAAGGTCAGGTCATGATGAAGTAAAGTAACTCAGGATTTGGCAACCAGGAGGTAGGGAAAGAGAAAGAGTGAGGTGCCAGGAGAAAAATATAAATACCAATTACATGCCCCGAGAAACTTACTTCTTTTAGCCACAGCTACATCCTCCCTGCCTAAAATTACTACCTAGTTAATCCGTCCAAGTGGATCTATCCACTGATTAGCTTATAGCTCTCATGAACTAATTGTTTCACCTCTGAACATTTTGCATAGTCTCACACATAAGCTTTGGGGAACACCACATCCAAACCATAAAGATCACTGTAAATTCCATTTATATTTTGCTCACATATATATTTATTAGCTTTTGATCCTGAAACAATGACCAACCTTACCGAGTTCAGTTCTGGGGCATGAAATATAGAACATGTTCAGAGCTTCTTTTCAGAGTAGATAGTTAGGCAAACTCCAAAGACTCTCAAAAGATCTCAAAAATCACAATGAAGAAACTCTCAAGGCCAAATATGACAAGTAATGAACATGATTGCAGTGAGTTAAAACACATAAAATAGTTTTAAACCCATGAGCTCATATATTTCAAAAATAAATTTCCTCTGGCCAATTTTAGAAGTTGCTAGGAAGCATTATATGAAAAAAAATCATAAATAAAGGAAAAGAATCAGCATTAATTTTCCTTCTTGTTTATGAACTATACGTCTCAGTAACCAAATAGTTGATGAAGGAACATTCTCCTTAAGAAGTGATTCAGTGGGGCTGGGGCCGTGGCTTGGTGGTTTCAGTGCTTACCTGGCATGTGTGAGGACACAGGTTCAAACCCCAGCACCAAGTACATGACAAAGTGTCTGAGCAACGAAAGCCATGTGAAAAACTAAATAAAATTGATTCTTTCATTCTCCTTCTCTCTCACTGTTCCTCTCTCTTTAATAATAATAATAATAATAATAATAATAATAATAATAATAAGAAGAAGAAGAAGAAGAAGAAGAAGAAGAAGAAGTGATTCAGCTAAGCGGGGAGAATGACAGATTAGATCAGCCGTGCTTAGCAATCTGCATTACAAGGGATCCAAGCATTATGACCACTGCCATTTCCAAAAGAAAACATACCACTGCCAATAAAGTAGTTTTTATAAAAGGCAAACCCATTGCTGATGAAAATTTTGATTCTAAGATCGAATTTATAAATAAGCTGCAACATGACGTTGTATAGGTGTAATCAACAAAACTCTGACTACAGAATATTCTATAAGATTTCTATTCAATTTCCTAAATAGATACATTGGAAGAAAAGAGAAGATTCGGGGTGAGACAGACAGACAGACAGAAGGGCAAAGAAGGAAATTAGAAGCTAAAACTTTTATTTTCTTTGTAAACAATTACAATGCACAGTGTGATTCAGTCAAGTGACCTATTCCAATTAATTAACCAGGCAACTATGAGAATTTAGATACTGACTGGGTGATTATATTGAGAAGTTTGTGTGTCATTGTCTTCTGCCTTTCATGTACTAGACTCAAGTCAAAGCAACACAAAATCTAGAGGAGCCATAGATATGTTGGTGGGGGAGAAGCAAGAGGGAGGGGTAGAGAGGGGCTGATAGGGACGGGTCTAAGGGTGGAATCAACAACGCAGCTAACTCTTTACTCTCCCAAGAAGCTAAATAATGCTTATGCAATCATTTAATTCTGGAAAACGCACAATCTTTTGTAAAGACATTCGATCTGTTATAGGGGGAAATATAGAAGAGTGGATGGGGTGTGGGTGATGTGGGTGTGATTCTGGGTTAGGATCAGGAGCATATCATACCGTTATTACATATGCACTCATGACTGTACAACAACACAATAAAATTGTACAACTCCTCTATAAAATTAAAAAGAAAAAGAAATGAGACCTGAAAGACAAAAATTAAATAGCTCTTATTTAGGGTGAGGACAGCTCTCTGAATTGGAAATCAGACATTGGCTCTGGGTTTCGTTGTTGCAGTTGTTAAACTCACTCTCTACATGATATTCATGTATTTAAGTCTCCATTTCTTATCTGTATCTATCTTTTCATACATTTCGTTGCCATTATATTGATTGTGTTATTACTACAGCCCTTTTTGAGGTAGGACTGTTTTAAATGAATAAAATCCTTCTACTTAGGGAAAGGCAACACCTTTTCCCTATTTGTGACCCCATCCACCATGTTATATTGTTTAAAGTTGCTTTTTCCTCTTTCTATCACTTTCTATGTAAATCCAGATCACCATTTTTTAAGAGGAGAAAGAAAAGGTGAGAACAGTCTCACCTCCAAAAAGAGGCAGGGTTTTAACTAAAATAAACATAGCATGGGATTATTATAGAATGATCTAGAAGCAGTTAAGGGAGAATTTGCCAGTAACAAGACCTGAGAACCACAGGGTGGATTTAGCCTAATAATGTTAATGTATTCTTCTTGTGCGCTGAGATTTCTATAAATAACACACACCAGGCACAAGGCACATCCTTCATGATTACATTCTCCCTCTTGACTTACTTCATCAATTGGTGCCATCAGACTCTTTTGAAAGTCATTGCTACTGATTATGAGAAATGAGCTGGCTCCCTCTCCTGTGGCTCACAGAGCTGGTAATAAGACCAGAGAGAGACTTTGCTCAGGTTCCCAAGAGTCTCCTGGAGCAGGTGGGTGCTCTTTATGAGGTGAACAGAGACCCAGAATCCTCAGAGTGCAAAGGAGTGACAGCTGTCATTTGAAACCTGAAATGGAGGGGCTGGAGTGGCGGCTCAGCGTCAGGGCACTTGCCTGGCGTGCAGGAGTATGCACCTCCAAACCCCAGCACCATGCACACAACGAGGTCTCCGAGCAGTGAAAGCAACATGAAAAACTAAATAAAATTGATTCTCTCTTTCTCTCCCTCCCTCTCATTGTCCCTCTCTCCTTACCAAAAAAAAAAAAAAAAAAAAAAAAGAAAGAAAGAAAAGGAAACCTGAAATGGAGGCTTCTGGGGGAAAAACTAGCTATCCTGACACCACTCTCGGTTGTGTGTGTGTGGTACGCTCACTGCTGCACACTCTGTGTGTGAATACATGAGGCTTGCTCAGGTTGCTAAATCAGATAAGAATCTTATACTTCAGATTTCCATTGAGCTTCTCACATTGCTCTAGGATACTTGAAAATGTGTGGCCTGAGTCATGCCAAGAGAAGGTGACAGGTGATGCTAGCCATGATTAGAAGCTTCTAGTCAAAGTAGGAGATAGAAAGAAAAGGTCTGGTATCTGACTTCCAGTTTCATTATCCGGAAAGCAGGTCAGGAATGCTTCACCTAAATTGTACTGGTCTTTGAGATGGGCCCAATACTATTTCTACTGTCTACTTTGTTCTGAACTCCAGTGAAGCCAAAAATTCAAGTAGTACAGGAAATGAACCAAGAAAGAGCATGGCTGGGGGGTCTGTCAGAGAAGAGAGGGGCACCCTCCCTGCTTTGCAATGATGCAATAGTAAATTTATTTATGCTGCATTTGGCACATTTGCAAGATAATATTTTTTATACTGGAGGCCTTTGAGTATAATTTTCACGAGGAAAAAAATCTGCTATTCATTTGACTCTACTTAATATTATTGATAAAAGGAAGAGGAGAAAGAGTAAAGAAAATGATGATAAAGAAGAAATGCAGGGTCTGTAACTTTTGGGTTCTATATTTCTTAGGAAAAAGTAAAAATAATGGTTTCTGGTTTTAGACATTTGCTTTGCAATATGGAACTGTTTTGAAAGTAATGACTGGTTTGTCTACATCTAACCACCGTGGACATGTTTTGCATATGGAATTGAATTATTAATAAAAACTTCACACTTCGAATGAGCACCTGATGTCTTCTTTGGGTCAGTTCATTTTTTATCATTTTTAAAGAACATTAATCACATATGTCAAATTACTATTTAGTTTGATATATTGTTTTTAAACAAACTATTTACAGCTAATTTTAGACTGATAGAAAATTTGCGCACACACACACACTCACACACACGCACACACACAAAAGCTCAGGGAGTACTTAGCCAGTTTCGTGCAAAGTTAACATCATGCATAACTGCATAATTAGAGTACAGTTAGCAGAACCAAGAAACGAGCTCTTATACAGGGCTATTACCTAAACTGTATAGAGTCTATTGAATAAATGAAACTTCCTGAAATAATAAAAATAAATTTCCCAAATTTTAAAAATATGCAACTAGAAATAGATTGATCATAGTGAGTGAGATTTAGTGAACTAGAAGTCAAATCCTAAGGAATTGGGGCAGGCCACATCATGGAGAACGCAAATGTAAAATTATAAATGAGAGATGGGGATGTTATGACAGAAAAAGAACATGTGTAGGTACAGAGTGTGTACTGTGCTGTAAGAGCAGGTACAGACCTTTTTCCTTATTATTCCCTAAACAAAAGAATATAACAAGGGGCTGGAGCAGTGGCTCAGCAGTTTTGGCACTTGCCTGGCAAGCACGAGGACCCGGATTCAAACCCCAGCACCACATGCATGGCTAAGTGTTGGAGCAACTAAAGCCATGTGAAAAACTAAATAAAGTTGTTTCTCTCTTTCTCTATCTCACTGTCCCTCTCTCTTTAAAAAAAAAAAAGAGTATAACAACTTTTTGAATAGCATTTACACTTATCAATTATTATAAGTAATCTAGAGATGGTTTAAAGCATACAAGAGGATTCCATAGCTTTTATACAAATGCTGTGTCATTTTATCTATGGGACTTGAGCGTCCTTAGATTTTCGTATCTGATGAGGTCTCTGGAACCCAATCCCCCACCAAGAAACTGTACCTATCTAAGGCAATAGCTATGATAACCTGCTTCCCCACATTAACCATTTCATTATCTGTGTGTATTCTATAACATCATCTTGTAAACCTCAAACATATACAAAAAAATTTATTTTAAAAAGAAGAAATAAATAAAGATATAAGGCCTGAAAAGCCAGAAGGAATTAAAAGCAGAAACTAGTAAAAATGTGGACAAATGTACATGAACATACAATACATATAATAGTAATATATTACATAGAAATAATAATAACACATTTAATAATCTAGTGGGAAATCCTAGATTAAAAATGTAGTAGGCAAAAAGTGCCAGGAATAAGAATTTAACAGAACTTAGAGGTGAGTAAATGATGTTTGCATTTTAAAATCCTTTTGTATTCTGACCAGATGATAGAGGCTTTGATTCTCTTCAGATATTAGACTTCCTACTTCACCATGTACATGAAAATCAACTCACGGTTAGTAGAAGACATATATGCCAAAGGTACTTCTAAGATAATATAGAAGAAAGTCTTTGTAGCATTGAAGAATAGTAGAATACATAACCACACACTGAAGGCACCAACTATGAATGAAAATTGATGAATTTAACTGTACAACTCTTGAGATATATTTTTTCCAAAGAAAAAGTCACAGAGGATCAGAAAGCATTTGTTGCACATATATCCAGATTACCTAGAGAATTTAAGAAAAGATTCCCAACCTGATTTGTAGGCAGGGAAGGGCAAATTAAAGTCACCATAGAATACCACTACATACTTACCAGGGGATCTAAAAATGACAATGAGTGAAGATTCCAAGTATTAGTGAGGATGTGGAGCAAATAGAACTTGTACACAACAGAAATTCTTGCCTGTTCTTTGGATATTTGCTTGGCAGCATTTACACATGGGTGGACTTCTAGATATGCAGCCAATAGAAACAAGTACCTTGGTTCACCAACATGCATGCTTAAGAATGTTTATAGTAATTTTATATGAAAAAGCCCAAACTGGAAATTACCCAAATTTCCAGCAATATTGAAATGAATCAATGCATTGAGGTGTATGTATGAAAGGAAATTCTGCAAAATAATAAAAACAAACACATGGATGTTTTTATCCAATGACATGAATGAACCTTGAATTCACAATATTGATCAAGAAGGCAAAAAACTGCCAAGTGTGGTGTTGCACACCTATAATCCTAGCTCGGGAAGCTGAGGCAGGAGGATTCTGAGTTCAAAGCCAGCCTCAGCAGCTTAGCAAGGCCCTAAGCAATAGAGTGAGACCCTGTCTCAAAAAAATTAAAAATAAAAAAGGGATGGGGATGTTGCTCATTGGTTAAGCAACCCTGGATTCAAATTCCAATACTAAGAAAAAAAAAGTCAAAACTATTATCAAAGCATACAAGTTACATGATTTCATTTGTGTAAGATTCAAAACCAAACAGAAGTGTATTACATAGGGATGCATGTATAGACAATAAACTATTTTCCAAAAAATAAATAATTGATGTAAATTCATAATTACAACCCTCGGAGCATTGGTTTGTAACTAGTTAGGTAATAGATTGAGGACATTTAATAGCAGTTATGCTCTCTTTCTTGACTTGGCTGGTGTTTATGTGAATTTTTAATTTTACTGGCATTTGTTCAACTTATATTCTCATTTTTCGTGTTTTTCCTTACATTTTCTTTTAACATAAAAAGTTAGATGAAGCAAATTTTAGCAGTGTGAAATTAGATGTAATAAAGTGATTCATGAATTTTTGGAACATCAACTAAAGAAAAAAATTGCTGAGAGACATAGGGGAAGCTTTTGCTGACAACATGGTTGAAATCTCTTTTATTCTTTGTGAATAAATATTCAGGACATAGAAGACAAGTGACTTGTGTTCACAGTTTTTTTTCATAATGAAACTTTCCTTGCACAGTGGAGAAGACATAGTACTGATTGAAACCAGAGAGAGGGTTTGTTTCCCTCTACATATTTGGTGTGTGACTATGAACAAGTTACTTAACTTTTTGGATCCAGTTTCTTCATTATAAAATTGGCATGATACAATTGATCTAAAATATGTATCTTGAGAATTAATAAAGTTCACATTTAAAAAGTGCCTATATTTTATCATCTAATAAATGATAACTATAATAATATTTCTATTTCTGCCTCGTGTCATAAGGAGCAGTCATTCTTAGAGACTCTACTCTTCAAAGAAATTCTAATTCAAGAAAGAATAATGGGATAATGGTGCCCATATTGCTGTATTTTAGGAAAGGATAAATGAGATCATGGAAGCAGCTTTCTTGATAATAGATGACACTACAGATTATGTAATTTAAGAAGAATTTTAAAAAGGAAGTGTTTTTAAAAATATAAATAGGGTGAAGGGAAATCAGGAGGGAAATTTCAGAAACCTGGGGCTCAAAAGTGCTGGATACCAAAGAAATGGTTGCTGGAACTGTGCTGAGGGCTGTATGGGGAGGGCTGGGTAATAGGACTGTATCCTAGGAGTGTGAGACCCAGCTAGCTCGCAGGTATCTTGCAGGAAGCCACAGAGTAAGCAATAGCCTGTCCTACTTCTCTTTCCCTTAAATATCCTGTGTTCTCCTCACAGGCAATATTCAGATTGAAGTTCAAGGACAAAGGAACATCCACCCACTGAGAGTAGGGTTAAAATAAAGATCAGAGAGGGGCTGGAAAAGCAATCATAAACAAGCAATCATACAATACGGTTCTGAGCACAGTACTTGCTATACGATAGATTCTCATATTATTACATGATGATCTTGGCTATTTCATGTCATTGTATAGGAGGAAAAAGTAACAAATTATGATACTCTTTTCTTCTATTGGTGTGTCAGGAAATTTCTCAAAATGTGCTGAACACTGTGCCGAAGTGCTGACTTCTCTGTGAACACTTTTTTTGTCTCCAAGGCAGGACAAGGGGCCTCCTCCTTTGTTATACAGCATATCTCAAATGAAATCCCTGAGTACAATGCATCCCAATCTGTTTTCAGACATCTGCTTCCTGTGTAATCTTGATTTCTTCAAGGCCAGCTGAGTTATTATCACTTCTTAGCCCAGAGAAAATCTCCTTATCTATCAAAGGGTCAGCACTCTTGAGGGTGGTAGACTTTTTACTTCACTAGCAGAGATTGAACAGATAGCTATGTCAGGGGTGAGTGAGGTGGGGAAGGGAGGCTTAGGTAGTGTAATAAAGGGTCACCATCAGCTGCCCCCCATAGTGGGGTATGTCAGAATTTTGTATGTATGGGATGGAGTGGGAAGGGGTGGTGCAAGCATCCTTCAGAAAATCCTTCCTAAGTGATGAGCCTAGGAAGGCTTGTCCAGCTTCTAATCGGACATTTTTGCATAGTGAATATCATTGTTCTTTGCTGAATTGATTCCCAAATATGTACAACTTCTTGATGTATCATTTTCAATATAAATCATTTTCTGTATAAAAATATATAGTGTATATAAAATTATGTAAAATTTAAAATGCATTTTCTGTATAAAATGTATATTGTATATAAAATTGTATATAAAAATCAATATACATTATCTGGATATTTTTGAAACACAGAGAGAGATTTTTTAAGTTTTAAGTCTTTAGTACAA
>PVKS010039139.1:0-17484 GCA_004027875.1 Aplodontia rufa | reverse complement strand
ATCACATCCATCTCTCCATCTTATCTGTCATCTACTTTATTTCCTCTATCCGTTATCCATCTATTTAGTTCATCTGTCCATCCATCTATCACATCCATCTCTCCATCTTATCTGTCATCTACTTTATTTCCTCTATCTGTTGTCCATCTATTTAGTCCATCTGTCCATCCATCTATCTATACCATCCATCTCTCCATCTTATCTGTCATCTACTTTATTTCCTCTATCCGTTATCCATCTATTTAGTTCATCTGTCCATCCATCCATCTATCCCATCTGTCTCTCCATCTTATCTGTCATCTACTCTATTTCCTGTATGTATCTGTTATCTTTCTATTCAATCCATCTGTCCATCCCTTTCCACTCTATCTTTCTATTCATCTTATCTATCTATCCATTCCATCTAGTCCATCTACCTATCCATTTTATCTATTTCATCTATCCATCTTACTTATCTATTCATTCCATCTGTCCATTCATCTACTCTCTGACATTTATCTATTTCTTCTATCTATCCATCTGATGAATTTTGTCTATCTATTCCATCATCATCTTTCCTATTTCATTTATCTATCTATTCCATCTGTCTATTACATGTTTTCTATCATCTCTGTTTCATGTATCTATCCATCTTATCATCTAAGTCCACCTTATCTATCCATCCATCTTTCCCATCTCTTGGTTCATCTTATCTGTCTTGTTTCCTCTGTCTATCCAACTTATGTATTATCTATTTCCTCTGTCTATGCATCTTATCTACGTACCTAACCTATCTATCTAATCTATCATTTATTTGCCTAGTCTTCTTGGTTCTGTCTCTGTGGAGAACCCTAATACACCATGTCAGTGAAGATACACACAGGTTCCGCATGTTAAGAAAGGGATTTTCTTTTACAAGGTTTATAATTTTGATTGTTTCAAGTTCCTGGCACTTTATTGCCCTTTGTGGCTAAGGTCATTGAGTTCGTTGAAGCCACAATTCCTAAAACTTAATTCTGCCTTAAATTCAGTAGGCTTTCTTCCAAAGCATAACTCCATTTCAATTCATTGGTAATTATCATTTAATATTTATTTTTATTCTGGTCATACTTTTATACCTATGGTCCTTAACTGATTTTTGTGTGTTTAAACATTGGCTGATGTTCCGTATAAAACCATCATTTCCATATTTCCATGTTCAATCTTCCGGTTAAAAATACTCTGTAATGTGTCTTTCTAAATTCTCCCTCATTCAGAGATTTGCAAATGCTGCCTTGGAGCACAGGAAGATTTTTCCCATAAGACATATGGAAGAAGTGAAGCCCAGAAATATTATAGCACATTTAGTCACTTGGTAAACGTGTCAATCTGGGGAACAGCACTCCGTACTCAACACTCGATGTTCTTACCATTAGCAGCACCTTCTCCAGAGACTCCTCTTCCACACATTGCATTTCTAAATTATGCAGGCGAGATGTTCAATTTTAAATAAGAGTGCAAGCTGCCTTTCTGGGCCAAAGGATTCATTGTAATTTGGTCATTCCCTAAGATATCTTTGTTCTGGTTGGACATGCAGAGTCTGGAACAAACAAGACACCCTTCACAGTATAAACACACACACACACACAAACAGACATGCGCACACAGACACATGCTTCGGAATTATTAAACTAAACACAAACTCACATTTTTTTTCTTGAGGGGCAGAAATAGATTCATAGTTCTGGCAGTCAAAGACACTATCCTACATCCTTTCAAAACAAATTTGCGCAGGGATTGATGGAAAGTTTGCTACTCTTCTTTGGCATGGGTGTTACTGTTGTAGCCCACTGCTTACGTTGTGTCACAGAATGTGGCTCAGAGATTTCCCTCCTCAGAAGGAACCGATCCTGTTTCCAGGCACCCACGCTGCTGAGTGCGTCATGGGGTGCAGCCCTCCTGATTGGGGTCAGTGCCCTGAGGAGCAAGTGAAGAAAGCAGACTTCTACACATGCAAATTCCTTTAAAAAATGAATAAATAGAAAACCGAGTTCCTATTTATTGCTAAAACCAGCTTACTGTGCCACCTGCCAATCATCCGTGCAAACACCGTCAGGCACGGAAGTCTGTTCACGCTAGGTACGTCCTGTTCCAATCAAGTTGACAATCCAGATTAGCCATCCCAATGGCAAGAAATATTTTTGGATGCTACGAAATCTAAGCCAATTTCTCAACAACGAGTGGCCCAACCGAGGATACCTGGCCTCTGGGTTCGTGGCTAACATTGTAGTAGACAGATTCAAGAATGTCAGCGATAGGACAGAGGCTATCAGAAAGAGTCGACGGTCTGGATATGAATGGCTGGCTCTCACGTAATCTCATTTTGTGACTCTCTAAACATTGCAAGAGTGCTCATGACAATTTTTCAAACACGTCACATAAACTCCATGGAGGGGGAAAGACTCTGAGCATCAATGAGCATTTATTTTAAAACCTGCTCTGCGTCTCTCTCAAGTGTGATTTCCTAGAGTCTGAGGAAGTGTCTCTGTCTCTGTGAACATGTCCTAAGTAGGAAGCCTCCTTCATCTACTCCAACATCTCCTTTCTCAGAAACATCTCCGCAAAATCTGTCATCTGCACAACACCGTGGTTTTCTAACAGTTTTCCACCTCATGTAACTGATTGAGCAATGGCAGCTAAAGGAACCAAGAGGTGGGTTTTGGAAACAACTACAGCAAGGAAAGTACAGAGGCGCACGTTGTTCCCTGATCCTGACGCACATTTCCTGTCTACTTTGAACTCAATGTTGCTAAGTCCCTGGGGAAATAGTAATTTCCAAGAAGGTGAATTGCTTGTGCTGTGCTGTGGGAAGCCTACTGGGCTCAGCCTGTCTTGCTCGACCACATCTGGGGCCTTCAGGGAGGAAGGCTCCAATCATTGCCAGAGACCTGAAGAATTGGGAGGTTTTTTTTCACAGTTATCTGGTCCCTGGAAGACACAAGGGCTGAGCTCAGATGCAGGTGTTGGTGGGAGCATCCAGGTAGGGCCTCTCTGTTCTGCAGGAGCTTCCTCACACCTTGGCAGCCTCAGGCTAGCAGAACTCCTCAATGGTACGCATCGAGGCCCCTGAGTTACTATCAGCAAAGAGTGCTGCCCCTCTTTGGTCTTCTATGGTCCCAACTCAAATGCCACATGCCCATGTTCAGAGCAGTATTATTTAGCATGACCCAAAGGTGGAAGCAAGCTAAGTGTCCACCAACAAGTTAGCCGCAGACAGCATATGCTGGCTGGACAGTGGAAGATTACTTGGCCCTGAACAGGAAGGAAATTCTGTCACTTGCTAGAAAATGGATGAATCTTCAGCAAGTTTCCCCAAGGGAAAAAAAATTGATTGCAAAAAAGACAATTATTGCATGATTTTACTGACACGAGAGACCCAGAGTCATAAAATGCACAAAGAGAGAAGGTAGAATGGGGGTGCCGGGGTCTGGGGAGGGGATGTAGTGTTTGACGGGGACAGAGTATCAGTATGGGAAGATGAGACAGTTCCAGAGATGAATGGAGAGGATTATTATGAATCTCATTAGCATATGCGCATAGCAACACCACTGGATTGTACTCTTAGAATCCAGAGGGTGGACACTTTTGTGCCAACATTTATGACAACATTACTTTTGAATGTCACGTTGAATCACGTTCTCCATGCTTTTCGGGTTGAAGCAATCAAATCTCTGTGACGAGGAACACTAAGTCCCTCCCTTGCTAGGAAGAGTGCCACGGAGATGCTGGAGGATTTAAAGGCCGGTGCAAGGGCTAGAGGCCAGCCTCTTGCCTCAGGGTGAGGCGCATCCTTAATGCGGTGCTGCTCAGCTCCCAAAGCAATCAGTGTGACCCTGAACCAGCTGCAATCAGGCACTCTCTACCTTCTCCTGCGGCTCTCCCCGCACGCCTGACCTTCTAGAACGTCTCTCTTAACAACCTCCCATCAATAAATCACCTGCCTTCCATGAGTCTTCATCTTGAGTTCTGTTTGTAGGGAGTCTGACCTAAAACTGACTCAGAGACTAAAAAAATCTATTAAAAATCAAAAGGGTGCTGGGATTTGAGCAGGATTGCGAGGAACGTACTTTGGAAGAGTGAGCCTTTTCATCCTGCCTGCTGAAGCAGCCCTAAAGGGTGCCCGGCGCTCAGCAGAACAGTCCCCATCCCTCAGCCCGGATAGTGCAAAGACCGTAGGCGCTGTTCTCCATTCTAACCGCAGCCCTTGAGAACCAGCTGCTAACAGACGTGACGGGTGCGGAGGCCAGCCTCCTTGAATGTTTAAGTGACAGCAAGGGTGACCTGGGGTCCTGGTTCATGCTCGACTGAGATGCTCAGCATCAAAACGTGGGTATTCCTTCCCAGAAGAGGATGAGCTACAATTGTACCTCATGCCTAGCCGACTCATTGTGGCCCTCATGTTAAAATGCCCCTGCGCGCAGGTAGTAGGTCCCCAAGGTGGCGGTAATACACAGCCCTGAACTGGTGGCCTAGAACAACCTACGGTTATTTCTTACTGTTCCAGAGACTGGAAGCCCAAGGTGGAGGTGAGGCAGATTTGGTGTCTGGTGGAAGTCTGGGTTCCTGCTTGAGGTCTGTGCCTTCTTGCTGTGGTCGTTGCTGAGATGGGAAAATTCTGCTTTCTTCACTCGCTGCTCAGGGTACTGACCCCAATCAGGAGGGCTGCACCCCCATGAGTCACTCAGCGTCCCCAAAGCCCGCCTGCAAAGCAGTTACCTAGAGGTCAGGCTTCCACACATGGAGTTCAGAGGTGACAGAGGCATTGGGTGGGTGGAAGGAGGGAAATCTCTGAGCCACATTCTCTCCTTCACTTGTCCACGGCTGCGTTTTTCCTTGAGGGCCTTTATTTCTCCTTCCCATACAAATCTTGGCCTCCCAGGTCCTCCTTTTATGAAGACCACAGCTGTATTGGACAAAGGACCACCTCAATGACCTCGTCTTGTCTTGACTACCTCTGTGAAGACTTTATTTCCAAACAAGGCCACATGCTGTAGTGCTGAGAGTTTGGATTGAAGTAGAGGAAACGGAGAAGCATTTATCCTGAAAATGCACGGAGGAAAAGGTCAACAAGACATCAACAGCTGGTGTCTCCATCTCAAAAGCACCCATACTCTTTTTTTTTAAATTTTGGACAAAATACACTCAGCAGGCAACTGAAGGGTGCATGCTACACGGTCACTTGTAACAGCAACTCAAGCAAATGGCATTTGGAACACCTGCAGGATATAAGACACAGCCATCCCCTCAGCAAAGGCAACGGAATCACTTAGAAGGAATAGGGCACAGAGCAGAAATCCAGCAGTCTGAAAGATTCCCAGAAATCCTCCAGTGCTGCGGGTATAGCTCCATAAAAATTCCAGTCCACTGGATGGATGAGTGGATTCACAGCCAGAGGTATCTGAATGCAGGTGGATGTATTGAAATGCAATCCAAAGTTCTGCAGAAAGGCGATGACTCAGGAGTCCCCACACACAAAGGACGTCACCCACCATGCTTGGAAGACGTCCCCGCAGCACAGGAAGCCTTTTGAAAGGTGGCTTGGGGGGGCATCTGTCCCTGGCCCTGCTGGAGTTCATTACATGACTGAGCCCTGCACTCCATCCGAGCTTTCCTCATTGGTTAAATAAAAGCATATTGAGCCATCAGTAAGTTCTCCTTGAATTCCACAATACTGTGCATAAAGGGCAAATTACAATACAGTATTTATTGAGGAGAATTACTCGATCTCATTGACTCAGCCTGTGGTTGCCTCAACGTGGCCTAAAACCACTCATTTATCCTCAGTCATCACTCCATGAGCATGAGCGATGTTTCGTGGGCGTGGTCTGTGTTCACATGGTCTCACATTTGTTTTTACAAAGCGAATCTATTAAATGATCGAATAATGAATTGGCAATTACAGAACACCATAACCCATGCACTTTAAACATAGGCTAGGTGCGGAGAACACACATATTGCCTGCACCCAGCGCTAGCGGCGTTAGATGTCTGTCAACTCCCGTGGACAGCACGTAATTATCCCCTTTTACTGGCACTCCAAAAACTAGCTGTCATTCCAATTGATGGAGAAACGAATTTATGCTTGAGCACTGCCATTACATCAAATTGCATTACATCCTGACACAGCCTGAGAACGTACAGTCACTCTTCCATTAAGGAAAACAGTAATCAGAAAAAATTAAAGTTTAAACACCACTAGCAGAATTCAGCCTAACATTCAATGAAGGAAGGTTTTTTATTTCCCCCAATCGGAGAATTGAGTGCTGACTGTGCCTTGTACCGCCTCCCGCCCCTCTTCTTATTGGTCTTGTTCTATTACACGTTTCGACAATAGTTGATCCACTTTACGTGGTAGCGGCTGTCACAATACCTCACTCCGCGGAGAAAGCACAAGAGCCCCATTCCACTGTCTTAATAAGGTTCATTTATTATTGTTTGCTAAATTTACCGCAAACTGCATCAGAACAAGCACCCGGAAGCAGGCCACCCATAGAGAAGTAAATATTGAGAAAAGATGAGTGGATTTCTGCAGACAGCCCTGTTATCGGGGCAGGTGTCAGTCAGATGACTGTGGGGTGAACCTTTGGCGGCCCAGGAGTCAACTGAAACTGGGAAGCCACAGGCTGTGTGTCCTCACATCAAACGAAGTGTAAAGGGGTTCATTGCGGTGGCTTTGGCCCTTCTAAGTGTCAATCCAATATTCTGAATGCAAAGAGCAAGGACCTCACCCTCTCCTTTTCTGTGGCCAAATTTCCCACTGAGACTCTTCATTTGGATTAAACAAATACGCTGGTTCCATGCACAAAAGTCCCTCGGGAGACTGGAGCAATAACTGTGTTTCCCTCCACCAGATTCTGCAAAATCCTTTCCTCTGGTGAAACAGCCCTTGGATACGAAATGCTAAATTTCAAAACCTCATAAGACTGTCCCACCTTGCCACACCTGCAAGATCTCAAAGACATGGAGGAAGAGGCAGTGGGAAGGAAGACACTCGCATGGTTGCAAATGCTTTTCTCGGGCTTCGCACCAACGCTCCTTCAATCAAGAGACAGTCTGACTATTGCGAAAATCAGACGTTGTTTAAGCATTTAGCTGGGGCAAGAAATGCTTTTCCCCCGTGGTAGCTCTTGGCCCTGCCCTCTCCCACACAGGAGCACATAGCACATGGGTCCAATTTTGAATGACAGTATCCGTGGGAGTCTAGGAAGACCACTCTTGGAATCTTCTGCAGCGAGCAGGATTGGGTCTGTAGGAGAGACTTGCAGAGTTAAGTCACAAAGACAGTCTCCCAGGGGCACCGTAGCATCGAGAGCTTCCCAAGACACCACTGCAAGGGACTGCGGAAATGTAGCTTCTGAGCCTCCCACCCCATGCAGAATAGCATAGACTTGGAGGGTATAGAATAGTTGCCTAGTTGGTTAGCTGAGCTCATATGCATGCCGATTTTCAAGGAATATGTTTATCCTACAAACACATTGATATTGTAGAAGTTGAAAGTCGAATAAAGGTTACCAGAGGCTGGGGCAGAGAGAGAAAAGAGGGAAATTGGGAGAGACAGGCACAAATTTACATCACACCGCATGATTACAGTGCAGGGTGGTGTATTGCATATGTGAAAGGAGCTAGAAGAGAGAACGTGGAATGTTCTTGCACAAGAAATCATGAATGTCCACAGTGTTAGGTATGCCACCTCCCCTGACTTAACATGACACAGCATCACCAGTCTGGAAATATCACATTTCATCTCTTAGATCTGTACAACTGCTGTGTCCGTAGAAACTGATTCAAAAAGCATTATTATATTGTGACCCTTTGTTCTGTAATGCAGACCAGTTGAATTCACCTGCTGTTGGAATTATGTTATGTCTAAACAGGAGTGATTGTAGATTTTAATTCTGGCATGACAGCTCATTTAAATTCTTGTATCTTTAGGTTGTTTTTCAGAGGATAATATTTCCAATCATTTATATGTATATACCACATCTTCTTTATGCATTCATTAGTTTAAGGGCAACTTGATTGATTCCATATCTTAGCTATTGTGAATTATGATGCTATAATCAAGGGTATGGCTGCATCATTATAGTGTGCTGATTTTAGACCCTTTGATGTATACCAAGCAGGAGGACAGCTCGGTCAAATGGTGGTTCCTTTCCTGACCTTTTTAAGGAACCTCCATACTGCTTTCCAGAGTGGTTGTACCAACCTACAGTCCCTCCAGCAATGTACCAGTGTCCCCTTTTCCCCAACCTCCTCGCCAGCATTCATTATTACCTATATTCTTCATCATTGCCATTCTTACTGGAGTGAGATGAAATCTCAGTGTAGCTTCAATTTCCTTCTTTCCAGTCGCTAGAGATGTTGAACATTTCACCATGTATTTGTTGACCATTGACATTCTTCATTTGAAAGGTATCTGTTTAGTTCCGTAGCCCATTTATTGATTGGATTAATTGTGGTTTTGCTGTTGGGTTTTTTTGAGTTCTTTACATATTCTGGATATCAGTCCTTTTGGAAGAAGAGCAGGCAAAGATTTGCTCCCTTTCTGTAGGTTCTCTCTTGACACTCTTGACTAATTCTTCACCTGTGCAGAAGCTTTGTAGTTTAATGACATCCACCTCATTTATTTTTAGCTTTAACTCTTGCGCTATGGGAGTCTTGTTAAGGAAGGAGGTGCCTACAACAATATCATGGGGTGTTGATTGTATTTTTTCTTCTAGCACTTACATAGTTGCTGATTTAATTTCTCTTTCTTTGATCCATTTCAATTTGATTTTTGTGCAGGGTGAGAGACAAGGGTCTAATTTCAGTTGTCTGCATGTGGCTACCCAGTTCATCCAGCACCATTTGTTGAACAGGCTGTCCTTCCTCCACACTATATTTTTACCCCTTTGTCAAATATCACATGTTTAAATTTTTGTGCGTTTGTCTCAGTATCTTTTGTTCTGTTCCATTGGTCTTCATATCTGTTTTGATACCAGTACCAGGCTGGTTTTTTTTTTTTTACTATATTCCTAGAGTATACTTTCAGGTCAGGAATTGTGACACCTGCTTCTTCTTTCTTGCTATTCTGGGTTTCTTGTTATTCCAAATCAAAGTATGAAGGTGAGGGGAGAAGGGACGGAGGCAGGGAGGGGAAGGAGGGATTAGGGAATCATCAATGCAACGGGGAACACTCAACTCCCATGAGAAGCCCAACTATACACAGGAAGGCAGAGAAACTCAGAAATTTCAATATTAATACACAGGTATATGCTTCTTCCTATCTATAACATGGGTATATTACAGAGAAGACATGAAAGTGGGAAGCAGATGAAGGGGGGAGATCCTAGGCTAGGACCTGCCTTACCTTACTATGTCAATATCCATGTATACATGATTACATAACAACGATTCTCTCCAACATGTGAGACCACATTGAACAAATTAAAAAATATTATCTGTAACATTTAAAATACTGTCCATCACTACGAAAGATTTATAAATGTCTCTTCCTCTTATTCCCTTATTAAAGACAGAGAGACAGATAGACAAGAGAGAGAGAATGAAATCAATTTTGATGTGATTTACTATTTCCCGAGCAGCTTGGCACTCAATTACCTTATCTTTTCCTAAGTCTGGGATACAGCCTTCTGCAAGTGTATAATTCCTTTTTAATATGAGATTTCTATATTAACATAAACACTTAAGAAGTAATTTTCAAGCAGAAGTCTGTTCTAAATAATAAGACTTCCAGATGGCTAGGAAATAACGCAGGACTTCATGTAACATCATGGCTTCAGTGACAATCTCTCACGGTAGCAATCATTCACAAACATATGCATTTAAGAAGGACCCACTAGATAGGACCTACAGTTTCACCTCCTCCCCCTAATGCCATGAGTTACAAATCCTTCCATAGATTGACCCACGGATGAGGTACGAGCCATCAAGATCCAATCTCTTCCCCAGAGACCCCAATGCTGTACATTGCTGCATGGGGGAGCTAACCTTCCACACAGGAGCCACACAGATCCAAAACATACATCTAAACTGTCCGCAACTGTGCACAACTACAAACCACGTGTCCTTTACTCTAATGAATCTTATATCCAAGTGTAGGGAAAAAATCACAGATAAATGTGGACTTTTCTTAGAGCCAGAGAATCTGCACAACACAGGGACTTGGGTGGTCAGCAATGCCCGGGACGGTGGGCTCATGCAGAACTTCTGGAAGGAAACTCAACTCTCCATTGCAAACATGCTCCCTAACTTAAGAGGGCAAGCACCCTTTTCTATCACAAGTGGTTTCCAAGCTTACGTGGTTGAAGGATGCAAGGGCTTGCTTCTGGTAATGAGTAAACCGGAGAGAGCATCTCATAAGGAGAGGCCAGCGTGTGGCCTGCTAGCACCTCAGACCTCGCTCCCATCCATCTCTGTTTACACTGCCTGTGCTGTCGCATGAATTATAAATACTCTGTGGTCCAGCAGCTCTCATACAGGATGCACCAGGCTCAGAGTGTGCTTGCAAAGAGATCCCTTGGTCAGCAGAAGGGAATCATATGATTTCCCATTTTGAACAGGATCCAAGCATGGCTGGGTAATGGCTCCAATCCAGAGGAGGGCTTGCTCCATCACGAATCCAAAGGAGGGCTTGTTCCATCCCAAATCTGGAGGAGGGCTTGCTCCATCACGAGGTCCCTCTGCAGGAAGCTACGAGGGACCCAAGAAAAGGACAAGGGTACATTCATTGTTTCCACTCATTTCTATTTCCAGAAATTGCAACAATTCAGTATCAACAAGAGAATTTACTGAAGAGGCCACCAAGATTTAACTATATATCATCTCTCACAAAATGCCTGGGTCCATTTAAAGCCCCACAAATCAGCCAAGATTGAAGTCGGTAGGAAGAACAACTGGAAATTGGTCCAGCTGACCCACTGCCTAACTAACTCTTGTCACTTGGTCTCAAACTAAAAGCAACCACTCACCAATAATAGGTGACAAACTGGTTATTCCATGCCAAATAAAATTCTGAACCTTCAGGAATATGGTTAGAGTCAACTGCATGGAATATCAACAAGGAGTTCATGTGTATTTTGCCACGGGAGACATCAGATAGCTCTCTGTTTTAGAATGCATGAATAATAGACAGACATGTGGGTTATACCAGTGCTCCCTCATTGTCTGAGGAGTGTATGTTAACAGACCCCTAGTGGATGCCTGAAATCTTAGCACCAAAGCCTATAGATACTCTATTTTTCCTACACACACACACACACACACACACACACACACTCTCTCTCTCTCTTAATGACTTCTTCATCCTTTTTTTTTTACTTCATCTTAACTAAGCACTTGTGACATACTGTGACCACAAGTTGCACCCTGAGATGTAACAGCTAGATTAGCATGAATTCCTTTCTCCTTTTCCTCAACTGCATAGATTGGAGATTCACTTACCATAGCTCTTAATCACCTTAGCGTACAATTTTTTCTTTCATTATGAGGTGAAGAATTTTCACCTTTTCACATAAAGGAAGCACTTTATGGCTTCTCTTTGGTGTATGTGAATTTCTGGTACCACAAAGATCGCACTTTAGGGACATTGTGAAATACAACAAGGGTTAACTAAGCTCAAGCATTGTGATATTGTGAGAGTCCCACTTCTAACAGAGATAACTGCTAATGACTGGCGGGCAGGCAAGGTATACACTGTGGAAACACTGCACAAAGAAATGATTCATGTCCTGGGTGAGGTGACGAGGGATTCCACCGCACTACTCAAAATGGGGCCAAATTTTAATCCTCCAAACTGCTTATTGCTGGAATTTTCCTTTTACTATATTTGCATGGTGGTTGACCCTGGGTCACTGAAATTGCGGAAAGTAAACTGGTAGATTAGAAGAAAGTCACAGGCAACTTTTCCTGTGGATTCAGTGTCCAGTGTTGGTTTTCCAGAGTGACCACATTAGAAGGAGTAAGGGTAACATGAACATCTGCACTTGGAGATGCCTTGACACAATTCACTTAGATTTGTATTAGATGGTGTGAATGAACACAGAACCAAAGACCTAGGATGAAGGACATGGCAAGTTCTGGGAGGTCAGTAGGTAAGAATAAAGATGAGAGTACTATGATGTGTAGAAGCTGCCATTTGCAGCTCAGATGCTGTAGAATTGCTCATGGAATCCCGTCTCATGAACAGGTGATGCATGAATGACACCCGATCAAAATCACCTGCTACGGCAGCTGTAAAATTCCGCCAGCTTGTAACCCCCACCCCCAACGTTGCCCTCATTTCCCTTTTGATAGAACCTCCACGTCACTTTCAGCCCCTGGAAGACAGGACTAAGGGCACAGGTCCCCTTGTGAAATGGGAGACCCCTAGTTTGCTCCCTGGGATGGCCAATGTGGATTTCTCAACTTGAGTGGACCAAGAGATGCCAAGGATGAAAAGACTTCTGGTTGTGCCTAGGAGGGTGTTTGCAAAGATGATTGGCAGAAACCAGATGGGGAGACCTACCCTGAATGTGAGTGGCATCCTTCCACAGGCTGGGGTCCTAGATGAGGAAAGGGTGGAAGAGAGGGGAAGCCCACACAGACACAAGCTCCGTTCTTCTTGGGCACGTACATCTATTGCTCCTGCCATCACCCCAGGACACCGGACTCCAGCCCCTACACTCTTCCCATGTGGACCCTCAGTAACAGCTTTCCAGGGGACTTCCAGGTCTTCAGGCTCAGGCTAGGGCCTCACCGTTGCTTTCTCTTCTTTTGAGGGTCCAGCTCATTCGACTGGGTCCCCCTGCTCTCTAACATGCACACAGCCATTGTGGGACAATCAGCTTCTGGTTGTGTAAGACAATCTAACAAATCCCCTATGAAATTACATGTACGCATCTCCTATGGGCTCTCTTCCTCTAACAAACACTAACTTACACACTCATTGTTAAAGTTCAGAAAGGGAAACGTGTAGAGCTTACAGCCCAAGTCAATGAATATTTGAGGGACTTCTTTATCTCACACCTGGTCCTGGCTGGTGGGCAACCAATGTCTAACGAATCCCGCTGTGTTCATCTTCAGAGAGTCCAGAGCCTCCTCATGAAGACACACAATAAAGAATTTTTTAAAAAATTTACAATGTGCATGAAGGAAATAGATTTTTAAAAAGTTTCCATGCTAGTGGGTATAAGTTTTAGATCCACTGAGTAATAGGCTGAAGTAGTTATGGACTTGGATGTGCCAACTCTTTGCTGTGCAGATCATTTGATTTATCTCCAAAAGGTATTACCAAAACAAACCTAGCCCCTTCCCATGCCCCCTCTCCTCCTATCCCACATAAAACTGAAGAGGGATCCTACAGATGGTCAACGTTCACTATAGCCTGGAGGCCAAGCCCTACCCAACACCTCTTTTTATAAATCAAGTTTTATTGGAATGCAGCTATGCATGCTCATTTACATAGGTTTTCTATTTTTGTGCTACATCAGCAGTGGATAATTATGATGGAGATCAAACAACCTGAAAAACCCAAAATAGCAATTATCTGGTCTCTTTATAGAGAAGTGTGGCATGCTAATTTACAGATGAGGAGCCGCCATTGCAGGCAAAGGGAAAAAAACATGGCGGCTCATAGCCATGCATCAGACTCTCCAACAGAAAGTGAGGCTCCACACCCAACAAATAGAGCCCAAGGAAGTAACTTACGCTTTTCTTCAATCTTGCTCTCACCTGTCTCCTTCCAATGTGTGCAATGACTTTTTATCATGTGTCAAAGATCATTGACACTTCCTCGACACTTGGACAGCCAAATGTTTTTCTGATGTAAAAAAAAGAATGTCCACTGCATCCTGGCCTTCTCATAAAAATGGTAATATCGTCTACGTTTTACAGTTCCTTGACCAGGAGGATCTAACTGTAAAATAAACAGCTATCCCAAAATACCCACGTGAACACATCTTTTTCTTCTATTGAGAGAATCTGCACTCAGCTGAATCTGTTCCCATAATAAATTCAAAGGACATTGTATTTTAAATCCCTATTGTGGTATCTGTTCTCAAATAAATTCATACACGAAAGAGGCAGGCCCTTTATTAATTTATATAAAATTCTTCACACAGCTGATAATTGAAGCTCCAGAAGGAAATGGACTTGATTTTAAAGCCACCTGCTTTGAGAACTGATCAATTGTTTCTTTTGGAAATAACACTCAAAAAGCTTGAATTCTCCTCCAAAGAACCGTTCAAATGCATGATAGAAGTGTGGCTATGAACCATCTTATTCTGCACTGCAATAGGACCCATGATCCAAGAAAGTCTTAGAACTGAGATCTGATAGACTTGCCTTTGAAGTCAACCTCATCCTTCGCGTTTTTATATGGACAGCTTAAGATTCTAGGTTCTTCGCGCATTTCAGGGTTCTTTAAAGTGTGTTGAGCAAGTAGTAATTCAGAAGCTACAAATCTGAGACATGAAAGCCAGAGCAAGGACTGGGGAGTCCCCCTCTCTTTTATGAACATTTAGAGATTGAATATTTGGAATTATCCTTTAAGTAAACCATTGTCTGGGGCTGGAGCAGTGGCTCAGCAATTACGGAGCTTGCCTGGCATGCATGAGTATGAGAGTTCAAACCCCAGCACCCTGCACACAACAAAGTCTTGGAGCAACAAAACCACATGAAAAGCTAAACAGATTGATCCTTTCTCCCTCTCTCTCTCTCTCCTCTTTCTCTATCTCTTTTTATCTCTCCTCTCTCTGACTCTCTTTATGTCTCTCCCCCCTCTCTCTTTCTGTGTCTCCTCTTTATCTCTATCTTTCCTATCTCTCCTGTCCCTGACTCTATCCCTCCTCTATCTCTCCTCTCTCTCTATCTCTCCTCTCTATCTCTCCTTTCTCTGACTCTCTCTCTGTCTCTCCTCTCTCTTTCTCTCCTCTCTTTCTATCTCCTCTTTCTCTCCTCTCTCTTTCTCTCCTCTCTCTCTTTCTATCTCTCCTCTCTCTCTATCTCTGCTCTCTCTTTCTATCCTCCCTCTGACTCTCTCTGTCTCTCCTCTCTCTCTTTATCTCTATCAATCTATCTGTCCTCTCTATCTCTCACACTATCCCTCTCTCTTTAAAAAAATAAAATAAAAATCATTGTCTGATAAGATGTGACTACTTTACGACAGGGCCTAGCATTGCAGAAAATGGAGTTGATGACATTCCTTGATTTGAAGGAAAAAAACCCCCTCATTTTCTGCACCAATTTTGTGTCAGGAGTGGGATTGTGGTTTCTTTCAAGTGGCACGAAGCAATCAAACAAAAGTGTACCTCCAAATACTATTTTTTAAAATTTCCTAATGTGCTTTTAGCGCCTGTGTATAGATTTCAAATACCTTTTTGAGCAATTTGTTGAAAGAAATCTCCTTGGGGGTATTTTTGTGATGGTGAAACAATCTCAACAGTTTGATTATGAGACAAGAGTTTTAAAGAAGGTCCTGAACTGGAAGTCTAGCTCGGTGGTCAACCACATGATTGTGTGCCATGGGCAAGACCGTAGGTTGAATGACCACAACACACACACACACATACTAGCTGAGGATCCACAACAAGGGCCTCACCTAGGAATCTCCTACAAGGGAGATTCAGTTACACCTGAATCTCTATGGGCAAAACCAGATATCAGCATTTCTCAGATTTCCCAGGTGATTCCAATGTGCGTGCAAGGTGAAGAACCTAAGGTATTAGCTAGCCACCAATGTCACACTCACAGTGTATGAGAACACAGCAAAGGGTCAGGTGCACCAGGAGGAATCTTAATACATGAGCCTTCCTCACTGAATAGCACAGGTATGTTGAAATTCATCTTCAAAATACTTCTTGGAAATCCACCTCTTCATACTCCCTTAGAGTCAAGACAGATTCTTTCCTGTTCTCCTCCTTTCCTTACTTCCTCTCTTCCTCCTCTTCCTCTCCCTCTTTCTTCTTCTGAATTCTTTTGATGTTAATTTTTGCAAAGTAGCTTTACTAAGATACAACTTACCTACCGTACAGTTCCCTTGTCTAAGCATAAATTCAACGGCATTTGGTGTATTTGCTGATCATGCACTCCACACCACAGTTAATTTTAGCACATTTTCATCACCCGAGAATGAAACTCCATCATCATCAGGCATCATTCCCAATTTGCCTTCCTGGACCACCACCTATCAAATGGCCCCACCACCAGACCCAAGCAATCATTTAGGACTTTCTGTTGCTCTATCGCTGCACAGCAAGGCTTACAAACAAGCCAACACCAGTCAGTTTATTGACCACGGGAAATCTGTCTCCCAGCACAGAATCCACTGCAAGAGGCACCATGATGGATGGCATGTGGCATCCCCAGAGCTGGCCCTTGAGATACAAGATCAGTGGCATCATGGACATAAGATGCTTTGGAGAGTTTACCTGGATGCTGGCACAGGGGGAGTTCTGTTTGGCTACTAGCCCAGAAAGCAAATTTCTAGAACCAGAAGAAATTCAACATGACTTGCTGAGCTGATTCCCCAGGGTACACACTGTGAATCATTCTACAGATGTGTTCTCAGGCCAATAAAGGAAGAGAGACATCACTAAATAGAAATTGGACTCCAACCCCTCATATGCCTGTGTCACATGCAAAGACCCTGCTTGCTGGATTTTTGAGCTCTCTGCAAGAATGTATCAGGGAATATCATTGCATCCTGTTTCTTACATATTTCCAAAGTTCACTGCTTCTCCTCCACTCGCTCTACCTGAGTTGAGGTTTTCCTTTGCCTTCTTATTGCAATTGGTAGGAGTGATTCATCATTCCATCTTTACAATTCTCTTCTGTTTCTGTTCCCCACATGTCCACGATGCACCTTCCAGTCTCCATAAAAACGTGTTGGATAGAAGAATAGCATACTTGGTTGATCATTCCTTCCTCATCTTCTTTCTTGCCTTTCTGTTCTCAGTTCATTTTTATTTGTTTATTTTTACATGTACTGGCTAAATTCCCTCTTCCTTTCCATTATCTCTGAGCCTTTGAAACATCCATCACTCAGCTGCTTCTCCGTCTTCAGGAACCTCATCAGATCTCACTTGATGAAGGTCTGAGCAGCTGGTTTTGGGGGAAGTGTGAGTATACAGGTTTTTAGGCTATGATTCACCAAGCTGGGAGGTGGTTCCTAGACAGTGCAATGGGACAGATCTGAACTGCTGGGAAAGGAAGCTCTGAAGTCAGACAAGCACCACAGGAGAGGGAAAGCTGAGATTGGGGATCTGGCTAGTAGAGGCAGGAGACAGGGAGAGAAGAGACAACATGGTATTCAGGTAGAAATCATGGCTATGCGTGCCAGGTTTCAGGGCACCC
This sequence comes from Aplodontia rufa, assembly GCA_004027875.1. Classification (NCBI taxonomy): domain Eukaryota; kingdom Metazoa; phylum Chordata; class Mammalia; order Rodentia; family Aplodontiidae; genus Aplodontia; species Aplodontia rufa. The sequence goes on along the minus strand of PVKS010039139.1, from coordinate 135 downwards.
GGGGTTGACCCAGTACCGCAGGACCACAGAACAGGCACACACCACCTGTAAAGAAAGACACAAAGCTACCATTTCCAACCCTTTACTATTCACTGATACATTTTTTTGTTCTTCAAATACCAAGGGAGTTTGGAA
>PVKS010039138.1:0-17476 GCA_004027875.1 Aplodontia rufa | reverse complement strand
TTCTGGGGGAAACTGCAACAGGTGAAACCCAAGGTGGTCATCCATGTTTTGGCATTACCCCTGGATAACAATGTATATATACATTGATTATTGTTGGTTTGATAATGTTTCCCCCTCAATTGTATCTCTATATACTTCTAATAAAATTTTAAAAAGAAAAAAAAAAGATCTTTACAGAGAGGGTTGTTCAGAAAGGAAGTATGCAAGGTTACTTTATATGAATGAGAAAAAAGCATAAATATTTTTCATGCTGATATAACTTAGTGCTTTAATGAAGTCATTTAATGATTTGTAACAGATAGCAGAACTTGTGTCTCTATAACTTATGATAATTAATTCAAGGGGTAAACAACTGGAGCATTGAATAATGATGTCCTATGGCTGAACAAAAGGGACAAAGAGGAATTAGAAAAAAATGTAAAACCTGTGAGATCTCAAACCATGCTATGGTATTTTTCTTTTTTTAAGAAGCTTACAGGAAGAATCAGCAACAAAATTAAGAAGCAATAAAAAATGGATCCATCTCCTTGTTATTTGTTTGTTGCCATCTTTTCTTGATAACATAAAATCAAACATGGCAGCCCTCTGAAGAACTTGGCCTATGATTCAAGGATATCCCATGTTTAATCACTTGCACCACTCTGAATTGCAATAGGTTTTGTCATCACTAAAGTCTTAATGTTGTCATTCTTCAAATCATTGTTTCCAGATGCTCTAAAAAATATTTTTTTCAGGCAGTATCAGGATAAGAATGAAATGTCCCACTTAAAATACTCTTCTTTCCCATCACTGACACCTCCTCACAGAGTCTTATAGTACCTTCTCCCCACTTCCATCATGATACCATCTGTCAAGACAGTTTTGGTCAAAGCTTGAGAATGCTGTGTCCTAGATTTGGATCATTTTATCACTGTCTGCAATGATTTTTCCAGTTCCTGTTCAACTTACAATCCTAACCTTCCAAACATGCACAATTTTCTTTTTAAATGTTTTAATCAAATAAAATTTTAGAATCACTTTGGAGCTTTGAAATAAAACATAGAACCAAAAATTAAGCATAAATGTGTCTTTGATGTAAACTTTTACTTTTATGAAGGAGACAGTTGTCCACTCTCTACTATGTTCATTTGTGCTCATCATATTATTTATGATGACATGTCTGCAATCAGACACAAGAAATAGTCTCTTTCTTGGAAACTGGATTTATCCTTGGACTGTAGTCTCTATGTTCTCTTTGTTATGCACAAGGAAGGACATATAATTCAATCTACTCCTGTTTCCTGTAACATTCACCTCTTTATTTTCTTCCTTCTATGATGAAAGGGTCAGGATTTTTTTTTTAGAATCAATTTTACTTAGTTTTTCATTGGCTTTTTGGCTTTCCAACACTTAGTTATGTATGTGGTGCTGGGTCCTCATACATGCCAAGCAAAAACGCTACCACCAAGCCACTGCTCTAGCACTGTGGATGATGTTTTTTAAATTAGCAAATGTTTTATCATTTCAACATGGATTTACATTGATGATGCAAATAGTTTTCATCAATACTTTTTTATTGTTTCTTTTTTAGATATACACAACATTAGAATTTACCATGACCTAATCATAAAAGAGTGGAGTATAGATTTTTTTGAATTGGTTAGTATTATTCATTCCAAGATGGAAACTACTCAGTAAGAAAGTAAAAGTATACCTGACTTTTAAAAAAAATACTTCATATAATAAAATGGAAACCTCTATGAAATAAAAATAATTCACCACATTTCTCCAAATGCTAGTGATGTAGAAAAGTTTCTCATATATCTTTTGGTTTTTTTGAACTTCCTGTTGAGAATTTTCTGTTTAGTTCCATAGCTCATTTATTGATTGGAGTGTTTGTGTTTTTGGTGTTAAGTTTTTTGTATATTCTGGATATTAGAGAGGTAACAGGCCATGATTTTCTACCATTCTGTAGGTTTTCTCTTGACATTCTTGACTAATTCCTTAGCTATGCAGAAGCTTTTCAGCTTATTGGCATCCCACTCATTGATTCTTGGTTTTAATTCTTGCACTATGGTAATCTTGTAAAGGAAGAAGTTGCCTACACCAAAATTGTGGAGGATTTTCTTCATATAATTGTATGGTTGCTGGTTTAATTCCTAGTTCTTTAATCCATTTCAATTTGATTTTTGTGCAGCAGGATAAATAAGTATCTAATTTCAATTTTCTGCATATGGCTGTCCAGTTTGTCCAGCACCATTTGTTGAGCAAACTGTCTTTCCTCCAAGTTATATTTTTGCCCCCTTTGCTGAATATCAGATGGTTAAAAATTTATCTCAGTGTCTTCTATTCTATTCCATTGCTCTTCTTGCTTTTTGTGATACCAATACCATGTCGTTTTTGGTAATACAACGGTATAATTTCAAGTAAAATATTGTGTTACCTCCTGTTTTTGGTTTGGTTGTTTTTTTGTTTTGTTTTGGTTTGGTTTTGCTTAGTAGTGCTTAGGTTATTCTGGGTTTCTTATTGTTCCAAATGAATTTGAGAATTGATTTTTCTATATCTGTGAAGATTGACATTGGTATCTTTTATTTTTTCAGAGATAAAAAGGAAAATCAATTTTAGTTAATTTTTCATTTAGCTTTCATTGCTCCAACACTTCACTGTGTACAAATCTGAATCCTTGTGCATGCCAGGCAAATGGTGTAACCACTGAGCCACCGCTCCAGCCTGACATTGGTATCTTTATTGGATTGCATTGAACTTCTTCAGCACTTTTGGCAGAGTGACCATTTTAATCATTATTGATTCTGCCTAACCAAGTTCATTGGATGTCTTTCCATCTTCTCAGAGAAATGCAAATCAAAACCGCACTGAGATTCCACCTCACTAAAATCAGAATAGCAAAAATGTAAGAATATGAATAATAACAGATGCTGGAGGGATTGTGGGGAAAAAGGAACACTAACTCATTGTTGGTGGGACTGCAAACTGGTACCACATCCTGTACTCTGGAAAGCAGTGTGGAGACTCATCAATAAATTAGGGATGGAACCACCATGTGACCCAGCTAACCACTTCTGGGTATTTTCCCAGAAGAGATAGAATATTACAGAGACACAGCTACGTCAATGCTTATAGCAGCTCAATTTATAATAGTTAAATTATGAAAACAACCTAGATGCCCTTCATTCGATGAATAGATCGAAAACCTGTGATGTATATATATGCAATTGAGTTCTACTCAGCTATTAGAAAGAATGGTATCATGGATTTTGCAGGTAAATGGATGGAAATGGAAAAAAATCATGCTGAGTAAAACAAGCCAAACCCAGAGTTAAGGGTTGAATGTTTTCTCTCATATGTGGAAGCTAGAGTAAAACCTAAGATAGGATGAATGCTAGTCAAGTTTATTTAATAGACCCACCAAATTTGAAGTAACACATAAGCTGTGGGAATTATAGCTATGAAGGGGTGGAGCAGCCAGGAGAAAGGGAAGGAGGAGAGGGAAGGAAAAGGTGGGAGATCAATACTATAGAACACACTTGAGTCTCATGAAAAGACAAAATATACACAGCCAGGCTTATAAATCTAGCAATTTCAATAATTAAAATACATACATATGGTCAATTATATCTGTAACATGGGGGAATTATAGAGGAGACATGAGATAGGGGAGGGGTGAAAAGGGAGAGATCCTGGACAAGGATCAGGTTTAAGCTACTCTGTCATTATGGATGCATGTATGAATGTGAAGCAATGAATCCCTTCAATATATAAGACTATGTTGAACAAATAAAAAAAAGAAAAAAAAATAATTCACCAAAGAGTTTTGTTATTCAACTTTAAAATTTACATTTGCAAAAAATATCATTTATTATTAGAAGAAATATGCCTGTAATGATGGGAGTCTGGTATCTTTGTATTCTTCCCAACCAGCAGCAGGAAAAATAATTAATGACTTAGAAATCACTAACATTACTAATATGTTCTTAAGGGTGGGAGGGAAGTGAATAGTCTTTCTTCCTATGTTGAAGGGAAAGTGTTACATTATCATTAAATAAATATGCCCCATTAAAAAAATACAGCAAAAATTTTCGTGAAATTATAGTAATTTCCCCAAATGCATTAATAATAAAAGCCTTTGGTCAGCACTCTATCACTTAGTATTCTGGTCCTTCTAGAGTATTGTGGAATACAAGATAAATGGATAAGAGTCTAAACCAGGTATGATGGCACATGCCTGCAATTCCAATGACGTCGAAAGCTAAGGCAGTTGGATAGCAAATTTAAAGCCAGCCTCAGCAACTTACAAGACCCTGTCTCAAAATAAAAATTAAAAATGGCAGGGGATATGTTCTTGGATAGGCAGAATTAATACTGTCAGAATAGCCACACTACCAAAAGCAATATACAGATTTAATGTAATCTACATCAAAATGCCAATGACATTCTTCACAGAACTAGAAAAATCTCCTTATTTCAGTCAGTGTTTTCACTGCTGCAACCAAAAGACCTGACAAGAACAATTTTAGAGGAGGAAAAGTTTATTTGGTGTTCACAGTTTCACAGGTCTCAGCTTGTAGAAAGCCAATTCCATTGCGCTGGGCCCTAGGTAAGGAAGAACATCCTGGTGGAAGAGCATGGCAGAGGAAAGCAGCCTAGGAAAGGTATCAGAAACAGAGAGAGAGAGAGAGAGAAAAAGAGAGACTCCACTCATCAGGAACAAAATATATACCCTAGAGGCACACCCCCAATAACTTACCTCCTCTAGCCACACTCTACCTGTCTTCAATTACCACCTATCAGGGGATCAATGCACTGATTAGGTTAACACTCTCATAACCCAATCATTACATCTCTAAATTTTCATGCACTGTCTCACACATGAGCTTTTGGGGGATACCTAATATCTAAACTAAACAGTCCTTAAATTCATTTGGAAGAATAAGAGACTCAGAATAGCTAAAGCAATTTTGAATAAGAAAAGTGATACAGGAAGCATCATAATATCTAATCTCAAATTATACTAGAGAGCTATAGTAGCAAAAACAGCATGGTATTGGCATTGAAATAGACACGAAGACCAATGGAATAGGATTGAAGACACAGATTCTTGACAAAGGTGCCAGAAATATATGTTGGAGAAAAGACAGCCTTTTTAATAACTGTTTCTGGGGAAACTGCATATTCATATGTAGAAAAATTAAACTAGATTGCTATCTCTTACCCTGCACATAAGGCAAATCAAAGTGGATCAAAGACCTAGAAATTATACCAGAAACCTTGCAACTGTTAGAAGGAAACACAAGGTCAATACTCCATCATATAGGTGCAGACACCGATGACCTCAACGCAACCCCTAAAGCTCAAGAAATAAAAACAATAGTTAATAAGTGGGATGTCGTCAAATATAAAAACTTCTGCACAAAGAAGGAAATGATTAAGAGCATGAAAAGAGAGCCTACAGAATGGGAAAAAATCTTTGCCAGTTACTCTTCTGACAAGGGATTAATATCCAGAATACATAACAATTCAAAAAACCTCAATACAAAAAAAAAGTAATCCAATCATTAAGTGGGCGAAAGCACTAAACAGACACTTCTCTCTTTAAAAAAAAAAAGAGAGAGAGAGAGAAAGAGAAAGATAGAAACAATTTTTAGTTAGTTTTTAATGGCCTTCGTTGCTCTGAGACTTCGTTGTGTATGTAGTGCTGGGGTTTGAACTCGCATACTCACACATGCCAGACAAGCGCTGTAACCGCTGAGCCACTGCTCCAGTCCCTAAACAGATAATTCTCAAAGATGAAATACAATTCACAACAAGTACATGAAAAAAGGTTCAGCATCTCTAGCAATCAGGGAAATGCAAATCAAAATTACACTTTTATTTCACTCCAATCTGAATGGCGATTATCAATAATATAAATAAAATTATATGCTGGTCAGGATGTGCATAAAAGGTACAATTATGCATTGTTGGTAGGATTGCAGATTAGTACAACCACTTTGAAAAGCAGTGTGGATACTCCTCCTTGCAAAAAGGAATAGTAACACACTGCTGGTGGGGCTACAAACTTATACAGCCACTCTGGAAAGTAGTGTGGATACTCCTCAAAAAACCTAGGATTGGAACCTCCTTATGACCCAGTTATCACACTCCCAAAAGAACTAGAACTGGCATTCTACAGAGACACAGCTACATCAGTGTTTATAGCAACTAATTTACAATAGCTAACCTGTGGAACCAACCCAGATACCCATTGCTGGATGAATGGATTCAAAAACTGTGGCATATATATACAATGGACTTAATATACTCTGCCATTAGAGAGAATGATATCATGTTATTTGCAGCCAAATGGATGGAGATGGAAAAAATTATACTGAGTGAAATTTCCCAAACTCACAAACTTAAGGGCTGAATATTTTCTCTCATCTGTGGAAGCTAGAGTAAAATCTAAGACAGGTAAAAAATTGACTAAGCTCAAAAAAATCAACTCAGCATAGGTGAATTTTCACATAAGCAGGAAGAAACGGGGGAGAAGGGAAGGAGGTAGGGATGGGAGAGAGGGATTAAGAGGGTTATCAGTGCAACTAGAAATCCTCAATCCCAGGAGAAGCCCAACTATACACAGGCAGACAGAGAAGATCAAAAAATTCAAAAATTAATACACATGTATATGATTATTTCTATCTATAACATGGGGGGAGATCCTGGACTGAGATCGACCTTAAATTATTTTGTCAATATCCATCTATGCATGAATATGTAACAATGATTCCCTCCAATATGTAAGACTATGTCGAACAAAAAAATAATAATAAAAAACAAAATTGGGTATGAAACCATCATATGACCCAGATATCCTACTCTTCAGTATTTATCCAAAAGAACTAAAGTCAGTTTACTATAGCGATACAGCCACCTCAATGTTTATAGTAGCACAATTCACAATAACCAAATTATAAATCAACCTAGATGCTTGTCAATAGATGAATGGATCAAGAAAATGTGGCACATATACACAATAGAGTTTTACTCAGACATGAAGTAGATCAAAATTATGGGATGTGTCAGTAAATGGATGGAAGTGGAGAAAAGTATGCTAAGTAAAAAATGTCAGACTCAGAAAATCAGAATGCTTTCTCTCTTATATAGAAGCTAGAACAAAATAATGGAAAGAAGGTAAGAGATACTGGATATCATAAAGATATGGGAAATAACAGTGGAATAGACATAAGAGAAAAAGAGGGAGAGAGGAAAGGAAAGGGAAAAGAGGAATGAATTTAACAAGATCATGTTTATATATATATATATATATATACACATACATATATATAATTGTACCATATTATGTACATATATAAATATACCAAAGGGAATTTTATATATATATATATATGAAGTACCAATCAAAAATAAAGAAGTGACATTTGTGGAGGCTGGAGCTAAACCCAGGCCTGTGTGAAATATAGTTAATCTCACGTATTAGACCCAACAAAGGCACAGTAATACATAATCTAGGGCAATCATAGGTATGCAGTGGGAGGGAGGCAGGAGGTGATGGAGGGATGAGGGAATAGGGAGAGATCTAGGGGGTAATTCTATTTTAAGAGTATATGCATATCATATTGTTACTTAAATGCATTTATGATTGTACAATAACTCAATTCCTTTATAAAAATATTAAAATAAATAAATAAATATATATATATATATATTCCTAAAAAATAAAGGAGTAAAAGGAAGATCATTAGAGTAGAGGAAGGAGAAAAGTGGGAGAGAAGAGGGAAGGAAAAGTGGGGGTAATGGGAATTGAAATCAAATTTCTTGCATATATAATTTTGACAAAATGAACCCAATATTATATATAATTATAAGTAAGTAACCAACTGTATGTTTAAAAAGGGTGGGGGACTGAGAATACGCTCAATGATAGAGTATCCCTGGGCTCAATTCCCAACACAAATAAATAAATAGCTGAAAGTCTTCCAAGTGGAAGTGTTGAAATTGTTACACAATTCAATCTACTGACAACATGAAAACTGCTGATGAAGCCAAGTTCAAAGGCAAACATTCCCTAAAGTTTCACATTAGGTGAGGAACCTGCCCACATTTCAGTCTTCTGTCAAAATTCAATACTACATTCACTGTCTTTATACTGTTATAGTAAGTACTGGGATATAAAAAGACAGGAGGAGAAAAATCTAACAATGTAGTTTTCATCTACGATTCTGAGACACTGTCCTAGTTGGGGAGTGAAGGTCTCATCCAGCAACCTCATCTTCTTTCTGAGCTGTTCTGGCATCTAGAGGAATCCTAACCATTAGCATCAGAATTTTCCCAGATAGATGAGTACACTCCTGACATTGTATCACCAGGGTTGTTACTTGTATCTATATACTTCCTTCCCTCAAGATTTAGCTAAAATAAAAAGAAAGAAAGAAAAATATATAAAGAAACATCAAAATTACATAAAAGCAATACAGAAAGACAAAAAGTACAGGAACTATGGTCAAAGTGATTGAAACTATCCTCTATCTTCAGACTTTGGTTGCTTAGACTGAGTACTAGTATTTCCACTTGAAAATTCTATTTTAAAATTTCATCTAGATATGTAGAGGAAAATAATACATCTGCCACCCTACCCCCTGTATGCCAAATCTCCTTCTTCTTCCTATAAAGGTGTCATTGTCCCCTCGACCAGCGAGGCGGCAATAACGACATGTACACACTTGTTGCTTGTGGAGATCGCTTCCCTTTTTATTCAGGAAGTTACACTGCTTATATAATAAAAGTGAACCAATCCGTAGGCTGTTGCCATGAGGAAGAAAACTCTGTTGTCGGCTCCTATTGGTTGTCCCTAGGTGGTCAGATGTTGCAAGCACAAGAACCAGAAACAACAAGAGGTCAGCTGACTTGGTTGGGCCAGCTGCCAGCCGCCATCTTAAAGCTGCCTGTGTGGCGTGGGCCCTGGGTGCCGCCCCCGACATAAAGGGAAGAGAATTTGCTAACCAGAATGATAAAGTTAAAAATATTTATTTGGTCACAATTAAAAGTATAAGAATTTACTGTGCATTTAAAATGTATAAGTTGCACCTGGTTTCTCACTTGGCATTCTTTCTTCTTAGGGCTGGCTGTGTAAATGGACCTGGAATTACCAATAAGAAAAGGCAGGCCTTGCCAGGTTTTAGAGAACTGCTCATTGTTCTTAGCTATTGTAACTTTAGCTGCCCAGAGGGTGACAAAATGACAAGATATAGACAGGTGGGTACAGCAACAGCAAGTGGGATTCCCTACTTAGGTCTACATGAATGTAAAATTAACACTGACAAACTGGAGTATTTCAGTAGAAGGTAACCCTTTGAAAAACACTGATCTTGGATATATAGACCAGATAAATTGTCCTGGGCTGACTGCCCTTCACTTTCTCCTCTTCTCTTATTGAAAGATGAACTGTAATTCAAGGCAGCAACTATGGGATGAGGCAGGAATTGATTCTGACTGAACAGACCTGAATCTTTTTCTAATATTTTATTCTTGGTGCACTATTACTACATAATAGTGAAATTCATTATGACTATTCATACATGCACATAATTTGATCAGTCTCAACCACTAGTACCTTCCTTTTCCCTCTCCTCCTCTTTCCCCCTGATCCACTTGTTCTACTCTACTAATCTCCCTTCTATCATCATCATCATCACCATCACTTTAGTTAGTGCATTATAATTATATGTAAGTGGAATTCATTGTTCAGGCCTGAATCTTATATGAACATTGAGTTTATTAAAATGCATTTTTATTCTCATTCATAAAACTCACCTAGAGGAACAACCTCTTGCTCACTTACTTGCACCATGCACAGCCCTTTCAGAAACTCAAAACCAAAGCCTGTGTTCCTCATGACCTGATGGCACTAGAGTAACAAGATTGGTGGAGCAGAGATTTGTTGTGGTCCCTGCACTCTCTACCCTGGCCCAAGAGCTACCTACTTCCTAGAACTAATTAGATGCAGTGCAATTGATAACACATTAGCCAGCCTTTTGAAATTTCTCAAGGGTCAGCAGGCATGGGCTCTGCTGAGTTTTACACTTGCAAAGTTAACCAGATTTTACTTCAAAAGTCCTAACAATAGAACAATACTTCTTTCTTTTCCAAAAAATTCATTAAAGAATTGGCATTTTGCACATAATAATATCCCTTCCAGTAAGTCTGGAGCTAAAGTAAGAGGAGCAAAGTCTCCTCCCTAATAATCTCTTTGAAAATCCTCAGGTATTAATTTTAATTAATAGTAATATCTCCCTTCTCCTAGCAATACCAGTCACATAACATGGTGATTTTGATAAAATGTCATTCAAATATATACGCCTGTAAAATATTAAAATTTTACAAGTAAGAGAGGAACCAAAGTCACTGGTATGAGGATATTCATTGCTACATTTTAAAAATGGAAAACACCTGGAAACATCTATAATGTCTAGATCCACAAAAGCAAGCCATAACAAAAAACAAAGAATGTCACAAAAAAAAACAAACAAAAAGGGGTTTGGGATTTAGCTCAGTAGTACAGCATTTGCCTAGCACACACAAGGCCCTGAGGTCATTGCTCAGCCCTAAAATAAATAAACAAAAAAACAAATCCAGTTATATCTGTTTGTGTGTTTCTGAGTTTTCACAGCCCAATTAAAAGAAAAAGATATCATGACTCCAATGGTGCAAATTTCTTAAAGTGGTTTGCATCTTCTCATAAAGGTACATAAATTAATTCAACAGACAAGTATTATGCCCTATTGCATGCCATGCATTGTTCCTGTCTAGATTTTATGGAAACAAAGGGTAATAAGACAAAGTCCTTATTCACATAGAGTTTTCTTGTAATTGGAGGAGAAAGACAGTAAAAAGTTAAAAAATACTTTCACATAGTAATCAATGCTGGAAAGAAAGGAAGAAAGAAAGAAAAGCAGACTACAGCACAAACCACATAAGATAGAATGAGTTAAGACCTTAAAGCCAGACTCAGTTGTGGGAGCATCTTTCAGACAGAGAAAGCAGGAATACAAGATACTCAGCACAAAGCCAGTGAGGTGGAACATAGCTTCTTTAAGAAGAAGTTAGAGAAGCAGGCAGGGCCAGATCATGAAGTATCTTTTAGATCAAGTAAAAGAGTTTACTTTTTATTCTATGTGCAGTAGAAAACTAATGAGGTGAGGACCGGAGAAAGATTACTCAGAATGAGTTATCACTCAAAGTCTCCATGCTGAACCTCAGAGGATATGTCAGAAACATCAATATTGAGAGAAAAAATGTTTTCTTATTGTTATTTAAACTTATGTTTATTTAGTTTTTGAAATACTTAATGAAACAGAGGATAAAAATATAAGGTGGCAAAATAATCCTGAGAAATTTTGTTTCTTTGTTATTTAATATATGATACTTTTATCTAAGCATCTCTATAAAGACATCAGTTCTCATATAATGTTATATTAACTTCAACTAATATCTTCAAGTTTCTAAATCCCGACCAATTCAGGCAGAAATCACTGTTTTAAGACTCTCTCTCTCTCTTCAAGCCCACTTGAACCAATTACTTAACCCTCCTCTTGGGTTTCTGCAAAGCAGGAAATGATACAGAGATAAAGTATTAATGCACTTGTTTTCAAACTTGAATGAATGTTAAAACCACCCAGAAAGTTATAAAGCATACAGAGCCTCAGGAAAGTAGAATAAAATCTGAATAGCTACATCTTAAAGTTCCCAAGAGATTCTGATACATGCTTAAATTTGAGAACCACCAGGTTAATGTATTTATGCAATCAAATGCCACTCTTGGCATGTGTAAGCACTAAAAAGGATCTGATCCTCACCCTTGACTTTCCCACCTATGCTACAGACTAGCTGGCTTCCTTCCTATTATTCATCTCGGCAACTCTAAGATTAGCAAAATGAAAATGTTCAGTTAAAATGTACACTCCTGGACAAATTTAAACATATACTTACAAACATTAAATATCATGTGTCCTATGATTACAGCCATTTTTATAATACACTTATGCATGAGATGGATGGAAACTGCCTAAGACCCAACTCTCTCAATGAGTGGCAGTTGATGGTACCAGATCTGCTCCACCTGCCCTGTGACTCCCAGAAATGGGACACTAATGCATTAGTGTCCAAACCTATCTACACTGTTAGCAGCATCTCCCAACATCATTGACTGATTTAGCCTTCCCAAAAGAAAGGGACAGTCTCTGACATCGTGGTCACTTTGCCCATCATGACAAAGCCACTGAACCTTCCTTTATGCCTGCCAGACTGACAGGACCCACTGTGGTTCTGGCTCTTCACCCAACCTCAGCTCAGAAGAGTTGCATGTGATCTTGGTCCCACAGGGAAGGGGCCTGGTAAACACAAAACACATGTTACATTTTGTTAGAGATGAAATATCAAAAGGAACAAGCAGATAAACTCCTCACCCCTCTATGCCCACCCCCTACTTCCTTCCCGTATCCTACCCTAATATCCCCTTGCCACTGGATTGATGTCCATGAATCAGTCCTTAAAACCAACACCGTAGGTCTCCAAACTGACACCAACTAGAAGTGAACTGTTAAAACTGGACAGTTGAATTTACCCATTATAATGAAATATAATGAACAAGAAGCATCTTCTACATCCACCCTGAGAAGGACTAGAGACTGTCAAACAGAGCTCAAAAGAGATTTCTCAGTAAACAAAGCAGGGTCTGTTAGATTGACAGCAACCTCCTTCACATAGGAGAGTGCTTGCCACTTCTGCCCATTGTTATGGACCAATGATAGCTAGATGGTGTTTACTCTGTCCCTTTCCAAATGTAAGCTTATTACACAGTTTTTCCTGTTTCTTAATAATTGTATGTGTTTATGCTGGAAACCATAAACCAGTATTAAGATTATTTGTCAATTGACCATGGTGAAAAACAAGAAGACTTAATGAAGAGGAATGATCAGAGGTCTTGAATGTTGAGAAAAGAGTGAGAGTATTCTATAAATAGGAAGAAATGTGATATAGGGTATCAAAGAAGTAGACTATGAAAATTCCTCATAACGGTATATTGTACTCATCCTCTTCACTCCTACACCCTTGTGTAATAGCTGTTACACTTTTTTAATTGTTTAATTTAATATTTGCCTGTCCAGGATGTGTAAAGCAATATGTTAATTTAGTTTGCATTTTTATGAGTGCTAGTGCATTAAAGCACCTTTTAATATATTTATTGGCTACTTGGATTTGCTCTTTTGTGAAATGCATATTCATGTTGTGTTTATTTTTCCACTGAGTTGTTTTGGTTTTGTTTCAAATTACATGGGCTCTCTATATATTTTAGTTACAAACCCTTCCTGGTCCCATCATCTGCTCTGTAAATATTGTCTGTAAACATTGCTTATAGTTTCTTTTGCCATAAAATTTATTAGCATTTATTTATATTCTCAAATTTATCAGTTTTTTAAAAAAGCTTTAAGAATTCTTTTTTATTATTGTTATTAAGGTCTTTTCTCTAGATATATATGTTGTCTCTTACACGTTAAAAAATTATTGTAATTTTTATATCTAAGTCTTTTAATTATAATTTACTTTGCTATGTATGAGATTCAGGAATCCAATTTTATTTTCTTGTAGATGAATATTGTATCAGCAGCAATCATTAAATAAACTTTTTCTCCCTGAATTGAAATAATCTTGACATGTGTTAAATTTTCATGTTTCTGGATCTATATCTGGATGAACTATTTATCTCCACTGTGCCAATTCCACATTATTTGGGTTACAATGGCTTCATACCATTTTCTGATTTCTCAGAAGTGCCCTTCACTATTCTTCTTCTAGATATATTTCTAGGCTATTTGGAAGTTTCTTTATTCATCAAGTTGAAATTTAAAGTCATCAAATCCAGCTACAAAAAAATAAACTATATCCAAGTTGATATTCTAATTGGAATTGCAAGAAATGTGTAAATTTACTTGGGATAATTAGGTTTTTTTAATTAAATCTTCCTATCCAAGAATATTGTATGCTTTTAATTTGTTAGGAACTTGATTTTATAATATCTATAAAACTCTGAAAACATAATATCCAGAAAATGTAATAGCTTTCTTGTAGATCCTTCAATTTTCTTTTAAATTCTTGGAAAATTGATTGATTAATGATATCAAAAAGCCAGACTACATTTTCCCATTTCATGAAAACTCCTTTCCTTTGGTTAAAAGAACAAGGTAGAGGTACAGCATGCTACTTCCTAGCCTAGGTCTCAATATGTCCGTACCTTTGCCATTGCCATGAAAAGAGCTCTTCTAGCAGCTGCCCCTCGATCCTGGAGACAGATCCTGAGACAGACAAAACCCATCTAGCCAAGCCTAATGAAGAATGATGGGTAAAAAGACCTCATAGGACAGCCCCTGCAAAGGTCCTAACTGTCATTCTCATTGCACTCATTGTTGTGAGGAAAGTACCTCCCTGTTATCTCTACATGAAGTTGCTGTAACTTATCCTATATACATCAAGCACAACCACTTCAGATTGAACCAGATATTGTTGTGTATTCCAAAGATGGACACAGCAAGCTGAACATTAGAAGAGCTAATTCTTCCAGATGGTTGGAGTGAAAACTGCCCCAGAGGAATGCTCTGCATTGGATATGAACATCAACATCATTCATTCCTCTTGTTAAGGAGGAAGCCATATGCATACAGAAGTGGGCCACTGATGTGTCTGTATGATAAACACCTGCAACATTTCTGTATGTTTGTAGTCTTGCATGTGCTGGATATTCTCTTTTGGTTTTGGCCAATGAGTGTCAATAGATCTCTATTCTTCAAACTGCTATTTTCTAACAACAACTGCCATTTTTAGTATTTTCTATTCAATCATAAAAATGATACATCCAACATTTTATATTTATGTATCTTATTTTGCATGATCTTAATGAGCAATGCATGAGGTAGTTATTATTTTCTTTTTTAAAAGTGAGTAAACTGAGATTTAGAAATAAAATAACTACTTCAGTGTTACATAACTTGTAAATAGATAAACAAATATAAATCATGATATATCTGGCTCCCAGTCTGGATTTTTATGCCCCTATAGTAGTGGTTCTCAAAATGTGGTCCCTAAGACAGCAGTATCAACATCACCTGAGAACTTGTTAGAAATGCAAATTCTTGGCTCTCATGCATACCAAATCAAACCTAGGGTGGAGCCCAGGAAGGTGGGTTTTTTGTTGTTTGTTTGTTTGTTTGTTTGTTTTTAAAGAGAGAGGGACAGTGAGAGAGAGGAAAAAAAAATTTTAATTAGTTTTTCATGTGGCTTTTGTTACTCTGATACTTCATTGTATACATGGTGCTGGGGTTCAAACATAAGTCCTTGTGCATGCCAGGCAAGCACCATAAATACTGAGCCACCACTCCCGCCCAGGAAAATGGGTTTTAATAAGCCTTCCACACCAGGATTATGATGCCTCCACTGCTCAATACCCATAACAATTTTAAAGAAAGAAAAGAATTCTGTGAAGAGAAATTATCTGAAAGACTTCTTGAAGAAAGTATGTTGTAAGCTGAGCCTTATAGTATAGAGAGAATAGAAGTGGATGTAAAAGGAGAATAACACTCTTTTTGGCATTTACTTCTGTTTTTCTATTGTGCTAGGCACTCTAAAGGAAGCAACTGTGCTTAACTCAGTACTGGTGCATATACATGTTTAATACACTTTGTTCAATTAACAAAATTTAATACAAAAGATAACAAAATATACATCTTATTCCAGGATGTAAATGAGATTGATTTTTGTACGTCTGAATTTTTTATGTACAATTTTCTTATCTTTAAAGTCTATCTCTGGACTCTTAAATTCCTTAGTGCAAAATGTGCATACCCTTCTCTCACATGGCTCTCAAATGTAAGTACCATGTGCTCCTGTATCACTGGAAGGATAATATGGACAATCATGTTATTGCCTGAGCAGATAAAAGAGGAGTGTCCAAATTTAGACTTACTAAATTAGGATCGTTCAATAATTGTAGAAAAAAATTCATACAAAAAAAGAAATGTAATACATTTTGTAAGGTACTAAATACCCTAAGTAGAGATTAGAAGTAGTGTTTTCATTCTAATGCATACAATGTTGAAATATTAACATTGCTAATTCTCTTCTATTAGAAATAGATTTATAGATACAGCTCTCAAAATGGAAAAAGAATATATTTATTTTTCAAGATGGCAATGTCCTTTTTGTGATTTTGATGGGCACTTTCTAATATGAGTACACAAATAATTATACAATTTTGAATTTATTGAATTCTCTCAGAAAGAATCCCACATACTAAAAAGTTATAAGCAAAGTGATTTTGATTGATAAGAGATTTCCTACCCTGAAAAACTGTCCTCCTATCCCCCAAGTAGTAAAGAAATGAGGGGCAACAACCAAACAAGAGGCAGAATAAGGCCAGGGATGGCGGCGTCCGGTGGGGCCGGCAGTGGAAGTGGCAGAGAGGAAGGTGGCCCGAGGGAGCCGGGCGGAGCAAAGGTCCCGGCCGCCGAAGCCCCGTTGGGGCGTGGCAGTCATCCCAAAAGGCCGATCCCAGGTTGGCTGGCTGCGCGGGTGAGCGGGGGCCGCGAGAGAATGGTCAGTCAGAGTTGTGTTTGAAAGTGTCTGTGACAGAAGAAAATAAAGGTAGCAGGAACCAGGTGAGGGGGTGCATGCATGTAATCCCAGCAGTCTGAGAGTTTCCATCCTTTTCTTCTGTAAGCTATCACCATGACCCTGACAAAAGGTTCCTTCACCTACTCCAGTGGGGAGGAGTATCGTGGCGAGTGGAAGGAGGGCCCTAGACATGGTTTTGGTCAACTGATGTTTGCAGATGGTGGCACCTACCTGGGTCATTTTGAGAATGGGCTCTTTAATGGCTTTGGTATACTGACCTTCTCAGATGGCTCAAGGTATGAGGGGGAGTTTTCCCAGGGCAAGTTTAATGGTGTCGGAGTCTTCATTCGACATGACAACATGACCTTTGAAGGGGAATTTAAAAATGGCAGAGTAGATGGTTTTGGCCTGCTGACTTTCCCTGATGGCTCTCATGGAATACCCTGTAACGAAGGTCTGTTTGAGAACAATAAACTGCTGCGTTGGGAGAAGTGTTCTGCAGTGGTTCAGCGGGCCCAGAGTGCTTCCAAGTCAGCCAGAAATCTCACTGCCTGATGGGGCATTGGGTGCCAGCTGGAAAAGTGTCGGTAAAGCCAATGACCACTTGAGTTGAACAAAACAAACCAGATCTGAGAAGAGATGAGAATGACCATGGAGCCAGAGCCTGGGATGTGCCCTGTCACCTGCCAGTCTGAAATTTGATCACAGAAAGTGCTGAGGATTTTGGCGGAAAGATCTGCAACAGTTGTTAGCAATTCTGTCTTTCCCTGATGCTCATTTGCTGAGGACAGAGGAACTATGTCTTCTTGCCTGTTGGTAT
>PVKS010039137.1:0-17481 GCA_004027875.1 Aplodontia rufa | reverse complement strand
ATTCACAGGCTGCTGGCTCCATTCTTTAAGGCTTGAGGTGAGGCAGAACATCTTGAGGGCAGGCATGGCTCCAGGGAGCAGGGATCTCAAGGCATCACACCAGGTAGCAGAGAAGACAGAGAAACTCCACACCACTCACTCCAAAGGCAGGCCCCTATGACCCACCTCCTCCCGCCACACCCTACCAGCCCACAGTTGCCAGTTCATCCTTACAACAAGATGAACCCACTGATTGGGTTAAGGCTTTTATAACACAGTCATTTCACCTCAGACTTCCTGAATTGTCACATGTGGGCTTTTGGCGGACACCACACATTCAAACCAGAAAATTTAGTGTTTTAAGATTTTCCCAGCAGTAATTTATATTTCTCCCTTTTACTGTCAGGTTTTTTATTTGTTTGTTTGTTTTTTGCGAAAAGTGAAGGATAGTTTTTTTTTGGCTACTTTTTCCTTTTGACATAAACCCTTTCATTTTCTGGTGCTAAATTTGTAATCTGTTGATAATTATGTATAATAGAATATTCTTGAATGTGTTTTTTTCAAAAAGTCAATTGAATTGAGACCTGTGAAAACCCATTTTTAGTGTTTTTACATTTATTCCTCCTCTTTTTTCATCGAATTTCATCTGCTCATCAGATAGCTTATAATAAAAATCACTTACGATTGCTTATGTGAACCTTTTCAATAAATGTTCATGAATCATTTTTGAAATATAATTTCTAAACTTCTAGGAAACAAATTATTTTTCTAATTCCCTCCCCAGGGTATTCAAAATTCTGTCTTTCTGGATCATGGTTTTGATGTTTCTTCCTAATCAGATTAAAAATTACTTACAAATTCATTCTTCTTATTTGTTTTTACTATGTTGTAAGAGAGGTCAATAGATCAAGATAGCAATTAATAAAATGCACTGATTTCAGCAGAATTAAATGACAAGGAGAGAACTGAAAATACTTAAGCATGACATGTGTGGATTAAACCTAGAATTCTTTTCCTTTTTGTTTCTTACAGGGAAGAGTCACTTTATTTTGCTAAAGTATATTGTTTTAGTAAATATTATGATTCTCTTAACTTTTGACAATTTTGTTCTGAATGCTGCCATGGAAACTACAAAGGTTATGATAAATGACATTTTATTACTTTTTACAACATATCTGATAAAATAAAAGAGAAATATCTTATCCTCTCTTTTTCTATACCTTTTGCTTTATAACAGTTTAAAATTTTGTTTCGGGAAATAGGTCACATCAGACTAGAGGAGTCCACTTGCAGAAGTCATTTTCTATAAAAGAAATAAAAATCTTAATGAAGAGAGTCACAAGTCTCAGTCTGTATAAGAGGTCTATTACTGATTTATCAGTTCATTATCTTCTTAATTTCCCATTTATAAATCTGAGACATTTGATTAACTTTCTGGTACTATTTAAGGCATCACCCATGTATGATGCATCAAATGCATCAAGGACATAGTAAGATTCTTCAACTATTTTAATAAATGGTGCTATCCTATATAAAGAAAGTCAAGCAAAACAGCAGAACCTAGCCAGCGAAGATGGACGTCAACTTCATATAACAAGCTGCACTTTGTCTGTCTTCTGATTCCTATATCCTTATATGTTACTATAACACTGAGTAATGTTAAATTTGCCACAATTGTTTATAACCTAGGGTTAACTACCTAAGTGAATAAAACTCAGTAAAACTAATAGATAATAGGTATTTCCTTTTATATCATTCATTCAATAAATAATTGTGCATTCAACATTTTTTAAACATTGTAGAAAGAACTGTATAAGGCACTATTTCCATCTTATTTGATATTATTTAGTTAGACAGATAATGTACCGATATACTACAATTAAAAACACATGCAACACTTTAACTGATGTTAAATGACAGACTATATGTACTGAAAAAGAGCAAATGAGAAAGATATCAAAGTCAATTCGACCAGTGATTTCATTCCCTTCACTGATCATTTACTTATTAGTGTATTCATTCATTTGGTGAATATCAATATCATATTTATTCAAAATACTTGTTGAGCAAATGCCATGAACATGTGCATCCATCCATTCTGCAATCAATGATAGAATGTTTAATTTTCTCATGTTTTAGTAACCGTGGTAGGTGCCAACATAAAAAAAAAAAGGCAGCTATAATCTGGTTCTATCAGTTCACATCATTAGGTTCCAAACAAGTAAGCAAATTATAGCAAACACAGTAAGTGAGCATCGAGATTGCTGAGTGGTGATGGTCTGTGTGTGCATGTGTGTATTTTGGTCAAGGATTCAAATTTGAAAACTGTTCCAAAAGTTATTAGCTGTTTGACCTTTCCACGAGGCTTAGTTTCTACTGCAGAGTCTTTGCTCGATAAATGTCATCACAAATTGCTGTGATAGAGACAAATATAGTGTCTTGGGAATATGAAAAATAACTCCTTTGCTTGAAAGGACAGTGAAAGCTCCCTTGGAGGCTTGTATTTAAATTGACTTAGAAAAATATGAGCATGGTTTTTACATCAAAAAGGAAAAGAGGGCATTTCAAGTTAAGTAGTCTACAAATACTTCTCTAAACAATTATGAAGGGTGAGCATAGAACATCATCAGTTAGTGGGCTAAAAAAAATTAATGTGGATCAAGAAGGGGTTTCTGGGGCTGGAGTGGTGGCTTGGCCATTACAGCACTTGCCTAGCATGTGCAAGTACACGGGTTCAAACCTCAGCACCCACGTACACAACTAAGTGTCAGAGCAATGAAAGCCATGTGAATAACTCAATAAAAAACTCTCTCTTACTGTCCTTCTCTCTTAAAAAAAAAAAAAGAGGTTTCTGGCAATAGAAAGAAATTGTGCAATATCATATGACATCACAATGGAGCTGTGTGGATACAGAGAAGGACGAGGCTATCTACATTAGACAAATATTGGGATTGAGGGAGAGGGAAAAGTTAGGAAATTATTGTGCACCATGAGCAAAGCAATGACTTCAAGAATTTAGGCAGAGGGATTAGGATTTAAAAACACTGGAAATCTCAAAGAAATTGTTTACTCTGAAAATGCAAGTCACATTGTTTAACAACTTCCTATTTTAGGAAAATTATTATATTAGGATACATATGGGAAACGTTTGGCAAGAAAGTAATAAATTCAAACTTTTACATGAGTTAGAGTAATTTTAAAACAAGCTAGTTAATTGTGATTTTAGTCACAATTAACTAAGCAGAGAAGTAAAAAAGCAAATACGATTTAGCCTGGGACAGTAGTGTGTGACTATGTTCTCTTGGCATTTGGAGGTTGATGGAGCAGGACCACTTGGGCCCAGGAGAGCTAGAACACATGGGGCAACATAGCAAGATTCATCACCTAAGAAAATAAGACATGACAATTAAAATCTAAGTCTAGAACAGGGAACGTAGGACATTTAAAATTAAATAATTAGGGATGTTGATGTAATTCTGCATTAGACCACAAAGATATCCAAGCAAGATAATCCAATGCTATTAAAAAAGGAATCAGGAGGGAAGAATGCTGCTCATTGAATGGAAAGGAAAAAATTTAAGGAGGAATCAGCAAAAATGCCAAATGATGAATAAAGTTCTAGTAATATGAGTATTTAAAATGTAAGCTTTACATTTGTGTTTTTTAAACTACCACTGGAGCGGTAGTTCAGTGATTACAATTCTTGCCTGGCATGTGCGAGGACGCTGGTTCAAACCCCAGCACCACAAACACAATGACGTGTTGGAGCAATGAAAGCCATATGAAAAATTAAATAAATTCGATTGTCTCTCTTTCTCTCCAACTATCCGTCTCTCAAAAGAAAAAATGACCACTGTTTAGTGTTCAATTATGAAACTAACGTGTAACATCTTAAAAATATGTGCTATTTATAAAGAAATAGAGACAGGTAATATATTTATTGTTTTAGACAATGTGGCAGCACAAGCAGAGAAATATAGACTCACAGATGATATAATGCAAAATAAAATGTTAAAAAATTCTTCCATTGGGCTGGAGTGGTGGCTAAGTGGTTACGGTGATTGCCTGGCATGCCTGAGTACACGGGTTCAAACCCCAGCACCCACATACACAACTAAGTGTCAGAAGAACAAAAGCCATGTATAAAACTCAATACAAATTGATTCTCTCTGACTCTCCTTCTCTCTCTCACTGTCCTTCTCTCTTTAAAAAAAAATCTTCCATTTATTGACTTCCTTGTTACTATTCTAATTTAAAATATGCCATTGGCTGACACAAGTTTATGCTTTAAGAAGTATAATCTAAAAGAAAAGCAATACTGACTGTTCAACATTTATGGGAGAAAAATTAATAGAGCTTCTGTTCATAAGGATAAGAAAAAATAACTTCTAGAGAATAAACAAAAGCATGAGACTTTTTTTTTTAAGAGAGAAGGATAGTGAGTCAGAAAGAGAAAGATAGAATCACATTTTATTTAGTTTTTCATGTGGCTTTCATTGTTCCAATAGTTTTTTGTGTACATAGTGCTGGGGTTTGAACCCACTTCCTTGTGGATGCCAGACAAGCACTATAACCACTGATCCATTGCTCTAGCCCCAGTATGAGACTTTTGTTGTAGTGTTAAACATATCCCGAACTAAATCTCTTTAGGAAAAGGGTCATAGTTAGGAATATTGGTTCTTTGGAATAACATTACCATTTAAATGAAACTGTATGTAGGGACCACAGATGGGCGAAAACCACACTCATGCATGCATGTGTGCACGAGCACACAGTCGCAAACACACACACACACACACACACACACACAGATGGAGAGTAATAAAAAGGGTCTGAATTTATTCAAAGGAGACAATTCCAAGTAAACCTGTGAAAGTGAAACTAAATCTTGTATGTGAATCTTCCCAGATAACAATGCAAACGTGTGGAAGAATAACAATTGTTCTTTAAGTAAATTTAAAAACATTAAATTTAAAGTTCGGAAGGTATATTTGTACGTAGTGCTGGGGTTTGAACCTGGGTCCTTGTGCTTGCCAGGCAAGCACCGAAACTGCTGAGCCACTGCTCCAGCCCCGAGCAAAAGAATTTAACAGAAATTTCTCACTAGAAGAAACATACATGGCTAATAACTACACGAAAAAAATGTTAAACTCTAGCAATAAGAGAAATGCAACTCAAAACTCACTCAAATCAGAATGCAAAGATCAAGATCATGAGCAATAATAAATATTGGTGACTACTGGGGTTCTTTCCAAAGGACCTAAAATTTGCATACTGCAGTGACATGGCCACATCAGTGTTTATTGCAGCACAATTCAAATAGCTAAATTATGTAATCAGCTGAGATACCCCTCACTAGGTTATTGGAAAAGAAAGTGTGGTATAGTGGTGGCTCAGAGGTTTCAGCAATTGCATACCTACAATAGAGTTCCACTCAGCTATTAGAAACAATGAAATTATGGCATTTGATGACAAATGGATAGAAATGGAGAATTTGAAGCTAAGTCAATTAGCCAAACTGAGAAACTCAAAAGTCATAGGTTTTCTGTCATTTGAGGAAGCTATAGTAAAATAAAGGAATGGGGAAGGAAAGATAAGAGTACATAAAGAATCCATGAAATACAAAATTAATATATGAACTAAAGGAAGTAGAGTAGACAAAAGAGGAGAGGAGATGGAAGGAAAGAGAGGAGGGAGGAAAGAAAGGGTACAAGGGAGAAGGAGAAAAAGTATATTCTGTGCCTATCAGCAGAAGAAAGGGAACTTGGGATGGGAATAGGAAGAGAGAAGTGATTAGATGGGATATTGGCTAAATTATATTGTTACACTATGTGCATGTATAAATATGTAACAACAAAACCTAGCATTATGTAGAACTTTAATGAACCAATAAAAAATGTAAAAAAAAGAGAGTGATTCATAGACACAACAATTATATCTTATTTATAATTAATACTTTATGGATAATTTAAGAATTAAATAGAACTTTCTTAATATTTTATAGTAGCTTATTTTTGGGTTATTCATATATTTTATTAAAATATTAATTGTAAAAACTTAAAATGTTTCACTGTGCTATGTGTAGGCATGCATACAACATACTTTCAAGCCAGCCTTTTTTCCTCCAGGAACTTTCTTACTATTTTTCATGGTGGATATACTAATTTTAGTTCCCACCAACAACATATGAAGGTTCCTTTTTCTCCACATCCTCATCCTCACCAGCATTTATTTTATTGAATTTTTTACATGTACATGACAAATGATTATACAGTGACATAATTATAAAAGTATGGAATATAACTTGTTCTAATTTGGTCCCCAGTATCAGCCCTTTGTCTTTTTCCTCTCACCCCCTGTTCTTTTTAGAGATATATGACAATAGAATAAACGATGACATAATTATAAAATCATGAAGTGTAACTTGTTTAACTTGGTCCTCAGTATTTCCCCTCTCACTCACCATTCTCTTCCCATAGTCTACTGATCTATTATTTTCTATTTTTTGATAAATATCATTATTAATGGGGTGATACGGTATCACATAGCAGTTCTGATTTGAAATTCCTTTATGGATCTGATATTTAACATTTTTTCAAATATTTATTAGCCATTTGTATTTCTTCTTTGAGAGTGTCTATTTTGATCATATGCTTGAATTTTCTTATTACTTGCTTATTTTTAAGTTTTTGAGGTAATTGTATATTCTGGTTATCACCCCTCTGTCAGATAAAGAACTGATTCTTTTTCTCCCATCATGTGGATTGTTTCTTCACTCTGTTTATTATTTCATTGGCCATGATCAAGCTATGTAATTTGATGAAAGCCTATTTGTCAACTCTTGATTTATTTCTTGTGTTTTTGGAGACCTATAGAGAAAATCATAGATTGTACCAATATATTAATGTGTTTCCCTGTGTTTTCCCCTAGAAGTTTCAGAGGTTCAGATCTTATGTTAAGATACTTATTCATTTTGACATGATTTTTAATAGGTTGAAATATAGCCAGTTCTTAACTTTATGCATATGGATATCCAGTTTCCCCTGCAAAAATTATTGAAGAGTCTATCCTTTCCCCAATGTATGTTTTTAACACCTTTGTAAAATTTGTCAGCTATAGAAAAGTAAGTTAATTTCTGGGTTCTCTATTCCTTTAGATGCATCACTAGGCTGCTCACTGGAAGTCATTTTTAGTTTCTTATTGTAAACACTCATTGCTGTTAACTTCACTCTTTGTACTTCTTTTCCTATGTCCTATAAATTTTGAGATGGTATATTTCCATTTCCATTTTTTTCATTGAGTGTTTTCTTTTTGACTTCATCTATGGTCTACTATTTATAAGTGTGACTCTGTGACTCTCCAATTATTTGTATGATTTCTAAAGTTTGTCTTTCTGTTTACTTCTAATTTCATTTTATTGTGATCAAAAATTCACAAGGTATTGTTTCTATTATTTTAAATTAATTTAAACTTGTTTCATGGCTCAATATATCTAGTTTAATCTTGAAAACATTATATATACTGATGAAAAGAATACATATAATGCTATTTTGTGATGAAAAATTCTATAAATATCTGTTTAGTCTATTGATCTATAGCATAGTTTACCTCTGTTGTTTCCTTGTTGAAATTTTGTCTGAATGATCTACTCATTGATAAGTATGAGATGCTCCTCTCATAAATATGTAGTGACTTTATTTACTTTTTGTATTGTTTTTGTCTTAAAAGTCTATTTTTTTATTTGTAAGTGTTGCTATTTCTGCTTACTTTTGGAGTCCATTTGTTTGGAATACTCTTTTTCAGTCAGAGTGCACCTTCACAGATGAGATGAGTTCCTTGTAGGCAGCATATGATTGGGTCTTTATTATTATTTCTTGATTCATTCTATCAGTCCACGTCTTTTAGTTGAATGATTTAGACTATGTTTTTCAAAACTGTTGAAAGTATGGATATATAACTGTTATTTTGTTAACTTTATTCTAGTTAATTTGTCTATTTGTTGTACATTTTCCCTCTCAATCATCTTGGTGATTAGATGATTTATTATGTTGATAATGCTTGATTCCATTCTATGTTTTAGTCATTTACTCTTCTATGAGAATTTATCCTTTCACATGTCATCATTATAGAAGATATTTTTCTTTCACTTTTTTTTTAATAGAACTCCATTAAGCAACTTTTTTAAGGTTAGTCCGGTAAACATGAAATCCCTCAGTTTTTACTTACCTTGCAATATTTTAATTTTCTTCATGTCTTAAGAATAGTTTTTCAAGATATAGTAATTTTGGTTGGCATTTCTCTTCTTAAACTACTTGAAATACGTCATTCCATTCCCTCCTGTTCTGTAGAAGTTACAACTGAAAAATCTGCTATATGTTTAATATGGTTGCCCTTAATTTGACTTGATTTCCCCTTGAAAATTTAAAGATTCTTTCTTTGCCCCATAATTTGGTGTTTGACCAGACTATGTCATGTTGGAAATGTTTTCTGGACACAGCTATTTGGACCTTTCTAAGCTTCTTGTACATGGATATCTGTGATTTTACCAAGATTATGGAATATTCTGCTACTATTTCATTGAATAAATTTTTGCTTTCCTCTTTTTATATGCCAATTGTATGAGCATTTGATTGTTCTGTACTATTCTAAAGATCTTTAATGATCTCTTCATTTTTTCTATTTTTCTTTCCCTTTGCTTCCTGTTTGAATGAGGTATTTCAAAAGACCTATCTTCAAGTGTTGATATTCTCTCTTCTGTTTGAGAGAATTTATTTTAAAGGCCTTCAACTGAGTTCCATTGTTGTTTGACTTGTTGAACATTTAATTCCTAAGATATCTTTATGCTCTTTTTCAAAATCTCTTTCACTTTGCTATATTTCTTATTCATACCCTGAAGTCTATCCCAATTACATTTAACTATTTATTTGTATTCTTTCTCTTAGCATTCAATGAGATTTTACAATATCATTTTTTAGAATGCTTTAAAAGATTTCATCAACTTTGATATCTTTGGAATCTGTTACTGAAGAGTTATTGTTTTTTAGAAAGTGTCATATAACCTTGGCTTTTGTATAACACTAGCAGTTTTATAAAAGTGGACAATATAACGTATTCTCATACAGCCCCAGCTTCCCTCCACCCCGCTCTCTTTCCTCTCCTGATTTCTATTTTACTTACTGAATAGCTTTTTTTCTAGTAATTCATTTATATATATGTTGATGGGATTCACAATGATATGTTCATATATGAACATGAGCAAGTTTTCTGTGTTCTTTCAATAGATCTCCCTATTTCATTCCTTCTTCCTCCATCTCCCTCCTTTAACAATTTCTCATTTATTTTCCTTATTTCAGATTAGCTTCCACACATGAGGGAGAACATTCAACATTTAGTTTTTTGAGACTGGCTTATTTCCCTTACCATGATGGACTCGGGTTCCATCAGCTTGCTGGCAAATGATGTAATATTCTCCCTTGTGGCTGAGTGGTACTCCATTATGTGTATATGCCACATTTTTTCTGTCCATTCATCCTTTGAAGGACACTTCAGTTGTTTCCAAAATCTAGCTATTTGTGAATTGAGCTGATATGAACATTGTGGCTGCATTACTATAGTATGCTGATTTTATAATTCTTGTGTTCCTACATTAAAATTTTGTGCTTCTGGTACAATCAATATCACCAATGCTTAATAGAGTGCCCTTCTAAGGTGTGTCTTGGGGTATTGGTTTGTTATTCAAAACTGAATTTATTTCCAACTGGTTACTATAATGTAATCTCCTCATAGTTTATTTGGCTGTGATTAGTGAGTATGGAAACAATGCATGATGTATCAGAATCTGAGCAATCACTATTTCTGTGGTTTACATGAATAAAGAAACACTCCCAGTTTCAGACAGATGTGGTACACAGAGAAAGGTTGTGGGTTTCACACTGTGCAGTGACTTCTACAATGAAAGTCATAGCCTCTGTAAGGTAATAAGAAGTTCCTCAAGCATTACTGTTATTGTTAGTGTATACTTTTAAGGATCTCAGGTACTGGCTGAACTAGTAGTGGAAAGGGACCTAAAATATTTGTCTTTGGACTACAGAATGAGACCCAGGTACTTCACAGAAACAGGTGGGGGTATAATCACAGCATACTTTCAGAGGCACTTACAAATTTGTCAGCAGTATGTGATCAGTCAAAATACCGGGAAAATTGATATTGAAGACCTGCATAGGTGAGGAAGGAGCAGAAATTGTAGTTTCCATAGTTTTGTTAATACTGTATGTATGCCTGCCCAAAGGCAGGACTTCAGACTCACCCTTTGTCATAAACATCTAGGGTTTGGGCCACAGTCAGGGGCTATTTTTCTCCAATTTCTTCAGGTATAATGCCCAGCAGGGCTCAAGTGAGAGTGGATTTCAGCTGGAGCTGGGCAAATTTCCTCAGCTAAGATGCTCATAGGAGAGAGTGAGAGTAAGAAGTCAGTGGCACCAGCAATGTTTTTCTCCTGACCTTTTTAGGTCATGTGTCTCAGAAGCAGGGTGACACCCAGAGTTTTAGTGTTGCTGTGGACATGCCCAGCATGCGCCTGTTGGTAGGGGATTGGTGAAACCACAGAGTTGTTTGACAGCCCTGTTAGCAGCAGGTACCTGTGTACAGCTCCACAGAAATAAGTGGCAGGGGCTGCATGGGTGACTCCATTGAGTCCTGGGACCCCCACACATCCACACGTGACTAACCACAGCTTGGTCTTGGAGGATGAGTCCCAAATTCTTTGGTTCTTGAGGAACAGAACCTCCTTCCATTCTCAGTGTCACTAAACCCATCTCCTACTATGCAGCATTCTCATTGGTCTGTGTCAGTTATTTTACTGAGACGCATTTGGTTCATGAGGTAACCAGCTGCTGAGCCAGTATGTTAAAATATCTGTTTGGGAACATGGACGGGCTTCTGATTCCCAGAACAGTAAAAATTTAGACAACTGTTCCCTTCTCAAGAGGGCCTCTGTCTTCAGTACTCTGGGGGCAGGGGTTGCTGGGAGAGGATATGGGGATTCATTTTCCAAAGACAAGCTACTGTGAAGTTTTCAGATTACCTGCCTAGAGAATTTACAAGAACATGAAGGTTGTGAAACTTTCCCAAAACTGGGATTGATAGTATCTGCATTGGAAGAGCTTGCTGGGACTTATTTCATTTTATTTTTTTCCTTTGGAGGAGATAATCCCTCTCTCCCAGCTGCAGATTTGGGTAGCTGTGGCTAGGGTATGCGTTTCTCTTCCTATGTTTTTGTAAATGGTCTCTTAGTTTAATAAGATTTCCACTTTTCTCCTGTTAATTTACAGTGTTCTCCCAGGACCTCTTTCTTCAATTTGCAGCTATACTTTTATTCTATTGGACCTTCATTGTAGAGGAACAGATAAGTGTCATGTACCTTGATTCAGCCATCTTCTGGATTGTTAAATCCTTACTTTAAAGAATATGTGTGACTCGTT
Source organism: Aplodontia rufa (assembly GCA_004027875.1). Lineage (NCBI taxonomy): Eukaryota > Metazoa > Chordata > Mammalia > Rodentia > Aplodontiidae > Aplodontia > Aplodontia rufa. The sequence continues at coordinate 6,022 of PVKS010039137.1, read as the reverse complement.
CATCTATGGTTTAAATTTTAGCTTAGATTGAATTATTTATTCCAATTTCTATGCTCTTATAGTTCCTGAATTGACTCTTAAAAATCTCTATACAATATAATTATCAGCTAACCTGGTTATTCTTGCCCTTCAAATATAATTGATTGATCATGATGTGCAAAGTATTTCAGAATCTGCATTTAATGAATAATATGCGTACAGATATCCTTTAAAATAGAAGGGTAAAATTGATATACCAAAAATTTGAAGGTTGAAGACAGTTTTCTTTTTTTTATCACCTATGATATATCAGCCTGAGTAGTCATTATAATTATTTTAACTATCATGGAGATTAGACAAAATTAAGTAAAAATAATGAATATCAGCTTAGTTTTCCTATATTATTTAGTACTCAAAAAGTTTCTTTCATCAGTTTCTACTATTTTCATGTGTTTCTTTTCTTTTCTTTTCAAAGAGAGGGACAGTGAGAGAGACAGAGAAAGAGAGAAACAACTTTATTGAGTTTTTCACACGGCCTTCGTTGCTCCAACACTGTACATGGTGCTGGGGTTTGAACCCGGGGCCTCGCGCTTGCCAAGCAAGTGCTAAAACCGCTGAGCCAGTGCTCCAGCCCTATTTTCATGTTTTTAACCTGGTTTTAATGCTGTTTATTTTTTAAATAACGCAGGACTAATCACCTGCAAGAATTCGCCCCCTCATTTTGCTTTGAATTTAGTTTTCCCTCTTCAATAACCCTCTAGGACCAAAGGCGATGTATGTTAACATTAAAAGCATATGAATATAATTTTGTAGAGTTAACAGAGTGTCAAGGGGTATAATGATTCTGAAATCCTATTTTTTAAATTATGAATTATAGCCATAATTAAATTAGCTGCAAAAGAACATTAAACTATATAAGGTATCCATTTGAAATAGTCTAGCAAACTCAAATGAACTTTTATCAAAATCAAAGATTATTAATTTATAATAATAATTCAAATTATCCCAATGAATATCCAGCTTGTACACAGATATAGGCCATTCTCTGATCCACATTGACTGCTTTTTTGTTTTTATGAGTTAGAAAACCCAGTGTTCCAAAGACAGACACACACACACACACACACACACACACACACACAGAGACATGCTCGCACACATGCAATACTCAATATGTCCTTATTCATAATTAATCCACACTGATGAACTCTCTTATAACAGGATGATGAATAGGACTTTCAGGATTGTGAAATTTTTAAAAATAGGAAAAATATGTTATAAGAATATGTACCATTTCAAAAGAGTTACTAGAAATCCATTACAGGATTTATCAAACATAAAAATGAATGTATCATATATCCCCCAGAATATTTTATTTAAAAAAAGAATCCTGAGAAAATAGTTAATCAAGGGATTCATTTCAAAAGAGCAAGGAAGGCTATTACCCTTTTCCTTCCATATGGCAGGGAAATATTTCCCTCAGCTTTTAATTAAATCAAGATCAAAGAGGTCAAAGTGGAAATAGGGGTGACCCTCAGAAGGGAAGATTCACACCTCACTATGTTCCTATTTGAACCAGACTAGTGAGAAGTCTCAAGAGAACATGACAATAGGAAAGAAACAGTTTGTATCTGTTCCTTTTGAAAAGAAAGGACCCTATTAATGGAATTGCTCATGGTTTCCATTAAAGGAAATATAGAGCAGGGATCTGTTGGGACCCATTTTTACCATTTTCTTGGCAAGAATTTACTGTCAAGAATTAACCATGCATATGTTACTATGATTTGTAAACAGAAAGTCATCCTCACAAGATTTTGCCCAGATAATTTCTGCTTTCATAAGAAAATTTAGAATTAAACAAACTAGAGGTATGTTATTTAGAGGAATAAGTGAAAATACCAATCAAGTGCAGCCATGTGACTGCATAGAACAGAGCACAGGCAGTCCTTTTTAGTCTGCAAAAAAGGAAAACGAGACGAGACGCAAGGTCAGATAATTGAAGAATTTGTATCATTTTCCTTAATTCCTGATGCTGTGTCCCACTGCCCTGGAGCTGCAAGGTAATGAGGGAGTGGAGGGCTGAAATGAGATAGCCACGTGGAAGACAAAAACGAAGGCATTCTGCCCCACTTTGATCTCCAAACCAAGGGCAGAGGACTAAAGAACTCGAAATTTGTTTTGAAGTGGTTAACATGATTTTTTTTTCTGTTCTTAGCATTTTTATTGTTGTAGTAATGTTTGTTTTGTTTAGTTTGTTTATCAAAGAAGCAGCTATAGGACTTGAAGATCGTGGTAAGTGATAACGTAAAATACTTTCCTCATTCCTCTGCCATGAATCCTACTAATTGGAAGATATGATTTTATTTTCTTTAGACATAGTTTTAGAGATTTGTGCCGTAATGCATACAATTTGGCACTCTAAATCTCATTTTTTTCCTATGGGAAATTTCTTCAAGAGGTATACAATAAACTCACAGTGTACATATATTTTATTCTGAATTAATTTCTTTTAGAGAATCAGTTTTATTTATTTTTTCATCTGGCCTTCTTTTCTCTGACACTGAACTGTGTGTATGGTGACGGGGTACAAACCTGGGTCCTCACACATCTCAGGCATGCACTCCAACTGCTGAGACAGTGCTCCAGCTCCCTGAATTAATTTCTTTCTTTTTCTTTTTTTTTTTTTAAAGAGACAAGGACAGCGAGAGAGAGAATTAATTTTTATTGACTTTTTCACATGGTTTTCATTGCTTTGACACTTAGTTGTATACATGAGTGCTGGGGTTTGAACCCATGTACTTGCGCAGGCCAGGCAAGCACCATAATCACCAAGCCACCGCTCCAGTCCCTGAATTAATTTCTTTCTTTCTTTTTTTTTTTCCAGGGCTGAGGAATGAACTCAGGGCCTTGCGCGTGCTAGGCAATGGAATTAATTTCTTAATAGGACATTAGACACTCCAACATGCAACTCATTTCTGGGATTTTAAAATAAAGAATTCTTATACATTAAAAAGTGTCCAAAATATAGTTTACATTCAGAACAATATTATAGCACGTTCAAACTAAACTATGAATTAACTTTGAAATTAAAAATATTTGGATTATGAAGTTGATTTTAATCCCATACAATGACTTCATTCTATGTACACAGAAGATTACACAAGTCTTGGAAACTGAAGGAGGTCAGTTGTGCCCTGGGCCATTTTTAGAGAAGTTTCTAATGCAAACTTAATTACACTTTCACCAGATGTTCCTCTCTTATCAAGTCAGAGGAACTAGGAAGACAGTAGTGAGAATCACTAGCGGTTTGTCCAACAACAGAGCAGAGTCTAAAATCCAAGAAAAAAAAATATTGAGACTTATGTAAGTAAGGACTCTGAGTGAGCAAAAGTTTTCAAAAACAGAAAAGTGTGTGGGGCTAGAGCGATGGTTCAGCAGTCATGGTACTAGCCTGGCATGCATGAAGACCTGGATTCAAACCCTACCACCATATATACAATTAAGTGATGGAGCAAAAAATGCTAAATGAAAAACTGAATAAAGTTGATTCTTTCTCTCTCTTTGTCTCCATCCCTCTCTCTTTCTCTCACTATCTTTTTTTAAGTCTGTTAGTGGGCAGCAGAGGAGGGGAGAGAAACAAGATGACATCCAGAGCATACTGGTCATAAGAGCTGATCTCAGTTTTCTACATTTATAACAGAATAACAATGCATAATATCTCATTTTTCCAGTGGGGATAAGAGCAACAATTTATGAGAAATGTTAGAAAACAAAATATTTTAACATAGTTAAGCCAATTATACAAACAGAATAAACTACTGGGAAGAAAATGCAATATTTGAAATGCAGTCATACAGAAAATTGTCCCCAGATTGAATTAAGTGTAAGCTGTTTATAGGGACTTATCCTAAATTTATTTTATCATGTTTCATGCCAGAAAGGAAATGCTATCAAAGTTAGACTAATCTCAATTTTACACTTCCCTTGTCTTCCTTCAATTCCCTTTGCATACACATTTCTTCCCAAATTGTACTGTCTACCAGAGACATTATTTATTTTGGGGAAAGGAACTCTAGCAGAACTGACACCCTCTGTAAACTTCATTTACTTACAGAAAATGACAGAAGCAATGATCAAATGAATGACAGAAATGCTTTTTTTTTTGTAAAAATGTATAAGTGGATACAACAGAAATTCTTCAAATGTATCATTCCATGAATTATACATTCATATTTTCAATAATTGATGCAGCTATAGCAGCCAAAATTAGAATACAAAAGGCCATCATTTTTAAAGTGATAACTATCATATGGAATAATTATCTTTACAATTACTAAATGAATCCATAGAAAACTGACATTTATGTATGTTTAAAAACAAAACAAAACAAAAAATCAAAATAGTCATTTCGTAAGGTTTAACCAAAAAGGAGGATGGGGAGTGAATGATTGGTGGCAGTTTTTACAGTCTGATATTACAATTATTTTATGTTTATAGACGGTATAAGTACACATATATGTAATACATGTATATGCATATATATGTATGAATGTGTGTATAAATATACATATATATCTTTAAATACAATGACTAGTAAAATGTGTGAATACATGCAATGCTAAAAATTTTTAACATTGATTTTTCTAGGTTGATTAATTCTACTTGCCCTATACTATGCCATGATGTGTACCATGCACATTATTCGGCAATTATTTATTTGTTACACAAGAATATAAAGGCATGGTAGAAGAATATATTCTACAGAAATTATGAGAAAGCCATATGCCCCCGTCCTGTCAACTCTATAGAAACAGAGCTGTATTTATAAGCTGTGTTACATCAATGGTACTTAATGAAAACTGAACATCTAAAATTGGAACTGAAAACTTAACTTTTACTTACTTAGGTGAACTGCTTTATTCAACTGGCAAACTGTTTCCACATTCTTACATGTTAATTAACTACCATAAGAATCCACAGGATTGATACAGAAGTGTACATTTAATTGTTAAGAAAGAGAGGAGATAACAATCTAAGAATTAGCCAAAGGGCCTAATTGTTTATTTTCTGTTTTTAAGAATCCAACTATAAGAACATGTTTCAGAAGGAAACATTGTGTTCCTTCTGAACTTTCCAGTCTCCTCAATTCCAATATTTTGTAGGAAACTTGTGTCCTCCATTAAAATTGATTAAACTGAAAACACATGGTATAATAAGCTTATTACCACACATTTGAATCATATTTAAAGACAAGTGCATAAATCAATCAATATGAATATATGCATGCATGCATACAAAGTCATTTGTAAGTTGAGTATATCTGTTTCAGATTAACTGAAAAGTTTTATAATTAGTACTTAATGGCATGCATATAAATACTACCTGGTATGGAAATTAGAAATACAGCACTCATTTGTAATCGATGTAGAATCGTACTGACTCTGTAACACATAAATTCAGTTTCTTTCCTTTGCAATGTGTTTGCTGATATTCTAAAGAAGAAAAATTGCTGTGTAAAAATTACTGAGCAGGATCGTGTACAACTCTCTGAAGAACAGATGCACAGTTTTTATGATTTGCCCAAGAAATAGCAAGCACATTATGGTTTCTAGTGTACATACACTGAAATAATCATGTCAAAATTATGTTTAATTACTCCAGCTTTTTTTCAGAGGGTGTGGTAGAAATTAGTAATGTCGTTAGTCACACAACAAGTTGGACACCTCTTATTCATATTTGAAAATATTCTTCTATTGTGACTTATTTCTCATCAAGGTAAAACTCAGAAGTTTCTTTTTTCATAGTTTGAATATTTTACAATGGTTCCAACTTCCCAGTTTTAAATATTGAACTCTCATGCAGAAAAGGGCAACAGAGGGACCAGAACATGGCTCGGTGGTTATGGTGCTTGCCTGGCATGCACAAGTACATGAGTTCGAACCCCAGCACCACGTACACAGCAGAGTGTTGGGGCAACGAAGGCTACATGAAAACTAAATAAAATTTATTCTCTCTCTCTCTCTCTTTATCACTGTCACTATTT
>PVKS010039136.1:0-17497 GCA_004027875.1 Aplodontia rufa | reverse complement strand
GACTTTTAAAAAGAACAACAGAGTGAAAGAATTTATACCATTTGAGTTCAAGTCTTATTATAAAACTACATTTATCAAAACAGTATGGTACTGGTGTAAAGGCAGATAAAATGGCCAATGGAAGAAAATAAAGTGTTAGAAATAGACTCACAAATATATGACCAATTAATTTCCCACTCACTCAAATACAAAGGCAATTCAGAAGGGAAATCAAGATCCTTTCAACAAATGATGCTGGAACAACTGGGTATGTTTATGAGGGGGAAATAAATTAGATCCATACATTGCTTGTATGATATGCCAAAAGTAATTCAAAATGGGTCACACACCTAAATGTTAAAGCTAAAACTACAGACCATCTAGAAGAAACCATAGGAAACTATCTTTGTGTGCTTAGGTTGGGCAAAGATTTCTTAGCTCTGATAACAAAAAGATAATCCACAAAAGAAAAAAAAAATAAACTGGACTTCAACAAAATTAAGAACTTCTGCCTTTCAAAATATACAGTTAAGGGGCTGGAGTGGTGGGTTGGTGGTTAAGGCGTTTGCCTAGCATGCGCAAGTACAGGGGTTCAAACCCCAGCACCCACGTATACAACTACATGTCAGAGTAATGAAAACCATGTGTAAAAACTCAATAAAAATTGATTCTCTCTCTCTCACTCACTGTCCTTCTCTCTTTAAAAAAAAAAAATCTTAAAAAAATAGTGTTAAAGAAAGGGCTGAAGCAATGGCTCATTGGTGGCTCAGTGGTAGAGCACTAGCCTGGCATGCACAAGGACTGAGGTTTGTACACCAGCACCACATACATAACTAAGCATCAGAGAAATTAAAACCAGATGAAAAATAAATAAAATTGATTCTCTCTCTCACTCTCTCTTAATAAATAAATAAATAAATAAATAAATTCAGTTAAGCTAGGTCCAAGGATACACATCTGTGTAATCGCAGTGACTCAGGAGGCTGAGGCTGGAGGATCCCAAGTTCAAGTCCAGCCTGGGTGATTTACCAAAAACTTGTCTCTAAATAAAAAGTAAAAAAGAATTGGGAATGTGGATTAGCGATAAAACACCTCTGGGGTTCCATCCTCAGTACTGATAAAAGAAAAAAAAACCCTCAAAACACAGTTAAAAGAGTGAAGGCGGGGGGGGGGGGGGCTGGAGCTGTGGCGCAGTGGTTTCAGCGCTTGCCTGGCAAGCACAACGACCCGGGTTCAAACCCCAGCACCACGTACACAACTGAGTGTTGGAGCAACTAAGGCCATGTGAAAAACCAAATAAAGTTGTTCCTCTCTTTCTCTGTCTCTCTCACTGTCCCTCTCTCTTAAAAAAAAAAAAAAAAGCGTGAAAGGGGGCTGGAGGGGTGCCTCAGCAATTGGGATGCCTCAGCAATTACCGCACTTGCCTGGCATGCATGAGGACATGGGTTCAAATCCCACTGCAAAGTACACAGCAAAGTGTCAGAGCAACAAAAGCCACATGAAAAACTAAATAAAATTAACTCTTTCTCTTAAAAAAAATAATTAAAAGATAGGAAATATGTTCGGGTCACACCTATGATAAAAACTTCTATTAAGAATACACTGGGCAGGGCAGGAGCGGTGGCTTGGGTGCTTGCCTGGCATTCGGGCATGCAGGTTCAAATCCCAGCACTGTGTACACAACAAAGTGTTGGAGTAGCAAAGGTCACATGAAAAACTAAATAAAGTTGTTTCTCTCTCTCTCACTGTCCCTCTTTCTTAAAAAAAAAAAAAAAAAAAAAAAAGAAAAGAAAAGAAAAATAGAAAAAGAAAGAAAGGCAATCACATAAAAAACAGCAGAATGGAACAACTACAACTATGCCACCACCAAATAGTATTTGTAGATTGTTTATAAGCACATGAAAAGAAATGTAAATCAGGGGTTGGGGATTTAGCTCAGTGGCAGAGCACATGCCTAGCCTGCACAAGGCTCAGAGTTTGAGTTTGAGTTCAGTCCTCAGCCCTGGAAAAAAAAGAAGAAAAGAAAAACAAAACAAACAAACAAAAAAACCCAGAAATGTAAATCATTAGGCATTATACTTAACAGCTGACCAGCAATGTCACCCAAGTCAGTGTTATACAATTTTTAAAATTTTTAAAATTTGTCCAACGAAGCAATATATTTATATTCTGAAAATTAGATTTACCCCCTAGAGCCCCCTTAATTTTTTTTTAAAGCAGATATTGAACCCAGAGGCTCTTTACCACTGAGTCACATCTGGGGCTTTTAAATTTTATTTTCAGCTAACTTGCTGAGGCTGGTTTTGAACTTGTGATACTCCTGCCTCAGCCTCCCAAGGCACTGTAATTACAGGTGTGTGCCACCACCCCTGACGGATACCAATTCCGAGAAAAACTTTGGCAGTTTTTTTAAAAATGTTAAACGTACACCTATTTTTTTTTTTTTTAAAAGAGAGAGGGACAGTGAGAAAGACAGAAAAAGAGAGAAACAACTTTATTGAGTTTTTCACATGGCCTTAGTTGCTCCAACACTCAGTTGTGTACATGGTGCTGGGGTTTGAACCCGGGTCGTTGTGCTTGCCAGGCAAGCGCCGAAACCACTGAGCCACTGCTCCAGCCCCCACTTTTTTTTTTTAACTTTTTCATTTTGTCCTTCTTTTTTTTTTTTTTCCATGCAGAGGATGGAAGCATGGAAGCAGGGTCTAACACACATCTGATGCTTGGCAAGGGTTCTACCACTAAGCTACATTCTTCAGGCTAGGCAATGAGGATCTGACCTAGTCACTCCATGTCTAGCTAATTGCCCAGAGGAGGGAAGGCATATGTCCACGCAGGAACTATAGGCTAATGCTCACTGTAGCTTTACTCTTAATAGCCAGGACCGGGAAGCAGCACAGATGTCCAGCAGCAGGTGAAAGGATAAGCAAATCGATGCTTTGCCATGCATGGCATAGAATACCCGATCAAACCCAAGGCCTGGCTCGGGCTAAGCAAGCACTCTACCACTGTGCTACATCCCCAGCCCAAGATGTTTTTTAAGAGCACCTACCATATGATTTTATTTACATAAAGTCCCAGAAAATAGAAACAAGGCTATTGTGACACAAGTCAGCTCAGAGGCTTAGTGGGTATTGACCTCTATGGAGGAGGAGGAGGAGGGCAAGGTGGAAGCTTTGGTGGGTGATGAGGGTGTTCCTTAACTTGATAGTGGTAATGATTTCAAGGGTGCTCACTTATTCTACATTTACCAATTGTACATTATGTATTAGTCAGTTCAGGCTGCTATAACAAAATCTCATAGGCTGGTTGGCTTAAATATCAGAAATGTACTTTCTCATAGTTCCAGAGGCCAGAAGATCAAGCTCAACGTGGCAGCAGAGTCTGTTTCTGGTGAGGCTTCTCTACTTAATGTGCAGAAAGCCACCTCCTTGCTGTGTTCAGGCACGGACCTTCCTCTTATAAGGATACTAGGGGGGCTGCAGTGTGGCTCAGCAGATACAGTGCTTGCCTGGCATGCACAAGGATGTGGGTTCGAACCCTACCACCACATACACAACAGAGTGTCAGAGCAATGAGAACCACATGAAAAACTAAATAAAGTTCATTCTTTCTCTCTCTCTTAAAAATAAAAAAAGGATATTAGTTGTATGGGTTAGGACCCAATGTTATGACCTTATCTACCTTAATTTCCTCCTTAAAAGTCTTGTTCCCAGGGGCTGGAATGGTGGCTCAGTGGTTACAGTGCTTGCCCAGCACGCGTGAGTACGCTAGTTCGACCCCCAGTGCCATCATAACGGTGTCTCAGAACAACGAAACAGGCGTGTGCCACCATGCCCAGCTGTGATCCACATCTGTAATAAAAGAGAATAATACTTCACTTACAGAGTTCAGTAAAAATAGCCTTAATATTTTATTTTAAATAAAAAGGTATTCAAATATATAGAAATTACATATAGCTTCACACATATAGTTTTTTATATATAGTTTTTTATTTTTTCTCATAATGTGAATATGTTTTGAAGTTATTATTCTTCAGTGCAAAATTGTTCACAGTTCTAAATAATCAAAGTTGCCTACGGCTGGTAAAAACAACAAAAAAAGACAATATTTTTATCACAATCTCCTGACTTATGCCCCGGTTGAAATACCCTAGAAACCCTTTTGGATGAATCTGTGGAAGAGGGGCTCCTCTGTTTAGTGTGCAGTGCTGTTTCTCAAAAATGGGATGCACAGCTGGGCCTGATGGTGCAGGTCTGTAATCCCAGCTACCTGAGAGGCTGAGGCAGGAGGATCTCAAGTTTGAGGCCAGTCTGAGAAATTTTGTGAGACCCTATCAAAATAAAATTTAAAGAGGGCTGAGGAGGGAGAGCTTGCCTACCTTGCACAGGCCTTGGATCAGATCCTCAGTACTGCAAAATAAAAATAAAAATAAAGGAAAGAGTTTCATCTATTTCCCTTTCAGTATTTCAGTGGGTGAACTAACCCAGATTTATTTATTTTTATTTTTATTTATTTTGTTTTTTGAGAGAGGGACAGTGAGAGAGAGAGAGAGAGAAGCAATTTTATTTAGTTTTCGTTGCTCCAACACTTCGATGTGTACGTGGTACTGGGGTTTGAACCTGCATCCTTGCACATGCCAGGCAAGCTCCAAGGGCCATAACTGCTGAGACACTGCTCCAGCCCCCTAACCCAGATTTATTAAAAAAAAAGAAAAAAAGAAAAAGAAAGAAAGAAAAGAAAAAGAAAAAAAGGGGATGCTGGAGTGGTGGCTCAGCGGTTAGAGCTCTTGCATGGCACACATGGATGCGGCTTTGAACCCCAGCACCACATACACAATAATGTGCAAAGAAGGTCACAAGAAAAACTAAATAAAATTGATTCTCTCTCCATCTCTCTTAAACAAAAGGAAACAAAACAAGGGGCCCTGGGAGTAAGTGTTGGGTAACTCAGTGGGATGAAGGGGGTGTGCACACTCCAAAGCAGAGCCCCAGCCAGGCTTTCCTGCCTGCAGCCGCCTGCAGAGGACGGGAAGAAGCATTTCCTTAATAAAGGCCACACCCTGCTGCTTCAGTGCAGAGCAAGCTCCACTGCCCAGGTGGGCTCTTTATCTTGTAGAAATAAGGTAGAGCAGAGGGAAGTATGTTTGTCCGGCCCGTCCTAGCGCCCCTGGGACCCCCTGCTGCGTCTAGGAAGCCTGTCTTATGTAAGCAGTGCTGGGCCTGGGCCTGCCAATAACAGGAAGAGTTGGGAGGCTGGGAAGGAACTAAGTAGGCCCAATTGGAAGAGGTTTCAAGGACCCCAGGTACAAGAGGAGTGAGTTGGATTTGTCTAATGATCTAGAAGCTTGGCTGGGCCTAGTGGCTCATGCCTGTAATCCCAGCAACTTGGAAGGCTGAGGCAGGAGGACTGCAAGTTCAAAGCCAGCCTCGGCCTCAGCAACTTAGCAAGGCCCTTAAGAGACTTCTCCAAAAGATGGGTACTACAATTTGAAGCCCCTGTTGCTATTCCTTTAACTAATAACCCACACCATTTTCCCAGCCTGCAGAATTGGTTGGTAGCTGAGTGTTACTGCTGTAATTCACGAGTGATTGCAGGAGGTAGGGATGGTAGTGAGGCAGGACAGTCATGATATAATCAGGTCTTTGTAATTTATTATTTGACTGCTATTGACATTTTGCTGTCACTCCAAGTGACTGGATGGACAATGGCCTCTTTTCTACCTGTGACTTGACTGCAGTATCGTTCTTACCTAGCACAGGGACCTACATCTCACAGGTGATACAGTGTCTGACACCCCCCAATCCCCACCTTCTGCTCCCTGGAGATTGAACCCAGGGATGCTCTGCCACTGAGCCACATCCCTAGCCCTTTTTATTTATTTATTTTTTATTTTTAAAGAGATAGGGAGAAAGAATCAATTTTATCTAGCTTCTCCTGTGGCCCTCGTTGCTCTGACACCTCGCTGTGTATGTGGTGCTGGGATTCGAACCCACGTCCTAGAGCCAGGCAAGTGCCGTAACCTCTGAGCCACTGCTCCAACCTCCCTTTTCTTTTCTTTTCTTTTTTTTTTTTAATTTAACACAGGGCCTGGCCAAATTGCTGAGGGTCTTGCTGAATTGTTAAGCCTGACCTCAAGTTTGCAATCCTCTTGGCTAAGCCTCCCAAGTAGCTGAGATCACAGGTTGGACCACTGTACCAAGCCAGCCTCTCCCTTGGATCAGAGCTTCCCCAAGGGGACAACATTCCTGAGCTTGCTCACCATCTCCCTGCGCAGACTTGGGAGGGTTGGCATCACACCTCAGCCTTAGAAGCCAATCTGGGAAGACCTTTCTACTAAGGCCAGGGAAGCTGAGGTATTAGCAGGAGACTTATGTGGGTCTGAGCAGACCCCATGCAGCAAGACACCTCTGGGTCAGGGATGTACTTTAATGGCAGAGTACACCTGGGTTCAATCCCTAGATAAAATATTTGCAAAAAATACCCATGTCTGATAAAGGGTAGTTATCTAGAATATATAAATAATTCTTCAAAATCGGTAGGGCAGAAGGGGAAACTGAGGCTTGAAGAACTTGACCAAATAAAGGTGGGGAAACATATCCAACGTCATCAGTTACCAGGGAAATACAGAGCTGCTGTGATATGCTGCTGCACACCCACCATCAAACAGAGAAAACGATGACCCTGGCAAGGTCCCCGGGGCCTCTTGGTACACGCCTGTGTAATTGACTCAGTCACCTTGGAGCTGAAAAGATGTCACCCTTCAGATGTCCAGGGAATACATTCCTATAGAAATGCATTCACATGGAGCTGGAGTGGTGCCTCAGTGGTTTTGGCGCTTGCCTGGCAAGCACGAGGACCCGGGTTCAAACCCCAGCACCACGTACACAACTAAGTGTTGGAGCAACTAAGGCCATGTGAAAAACTCAATAAAGTTGTTTCTCTCTTTCTCTCTCTCTCACTGTCCCTCTCTCTTTAAAAAAAAAAAAAGAAAGAAATGCATTCATATGTTAACAAAAATACAAGAATATTCATAGTAGCCCTGTTTGTGTTGACTAAAAACAACCTGAAGCTTCATCTGCAGCCCAGTGGATAAGTACATTTATATTTATTCATTATATATGTGTGTATCTGTATATGTACCTTTATGTAGCCATTCTATGCGATGGAATACTATACAGTAATGAAAAACTACTGTTACATTGTTAAATCTCAAAGATATCATGTTACATAAAGAAGCTAAAATCAAAAAGAGTGTTCATGACCCACTTGTATGCTAGACAAGAACAAGAAAAATGAATCTTTGTTTGCTGTATCTGGCAACCCATTTGATGGAATATTAACTTGCAGAAGACTTGAGCAAAGCTTCTAACTTATGCTTTTTTTTTAATCAATTAATTTTTTTAACAGGTGAACGAGAGGGTTTTTGTTTTGTTTCGTTTTAGAGAGAGAGAATGAGCTTTATTCAGGTTTTCATGTGACTTTCGTTGCTCTGACACTTCGTTGTGCACATGGTGCTGGGTTTGAACCTGCGACCTTGTATATGCCTGGTAAGTGCCCTAATCACTGAGCCACTGCTCCCTCCAGCTGTGTGGAGCTGTTTTAGATAGTAGCTGTGTGGGTATGTCCATTTTTAAACATTTACCGAGGTGAGGGTTTGAGGTTTGGAACTTTACGACATGAATGTTGTACCTCGACAAAACGGTTATAGGGCTAGAGCGCTGGCTCAGTGGTTAGAGCACTTGCCTGGCATGCACAAAGACCTGGGTTCAAACCCCAGCCCCACATACACAACTAAGTGTTGGAGAAACAAAGGCCAGATGAAAAAAAAAAATAAAGTTCATTCTCACTTTCTCGCTCTTTAAAAACAAAAACAAGTGGCTGGAGTGGTGGCTCAGTGGTTACGGCGCTTGCCTGGCATGCACAAGGTCTCAGGTTCAAACCCCAGCAACCATGTACACAACTAAATGTCAGAGCAATGAAACCCATGTGAAAAACTCAAAAATTGATTCTTTCTCTCTCTCTCTCTCTCTCTCTCTCTCTCACTGTCCTTCTCTCTTTAAAAAATAAAAATAAAAAAAGAGAAGCAAGATACCCAGAGGTGTTTAAAAAAAAAAAAAGGTTATAAAACTTAGGAGAAATAGAGCTATATAGGGAGAATCAGGAGTCCTGGGTTCAAATCCCAGCTCTTATTGACTTATTTTGGTCAAGTTCTTCAAGTGTCAGTTTTTCCATCTGTACAATGGAAATTATTTTAGTAAGAGCTACCTGTACTAACTGCATTTCATGCAAGAGAAAATGGAAGTGTTGGGATGTGGAAACCCTCATTCCAGATGACGCAGCTCATGGGTGGCATTGAGCGGTTCAAAGGTATTATCCTGCCATGCCATTGGCTTCCACACTCCATGGCTTTCCTACAGTCAAAAGACTCAACCTGTGTTTACTTATAATTACTTAAGCTTGGGAAAAAAAGTTTTTTTTAAGAGAGAAGGACAGTGAGAGAGAGAGACAGACAGAGAATCAATTTTTATTGAGTTTTTCACATGGCTTCCGTTGCTCTGACAATTGTGTATGTGGGTGCTGGGGATTGAACCCATGTACTTGCGCATGGTGGGCAAGTGCTGTAACCACCGAGCCACAGCTCCAGTCCCTAAGGTTGGAAATTTTAATAAAAAGACTAAAAATTATTTGCAAAAATTTAAGTGTCAGTGCATTTTCCTGGTGAGAGAGAGCGAGCCTAATCCTAGCTCAGATTCTCACCGGGCTCTCTGACACCCTCTCCTCCAAGTGGAAGCCTAGAAGTTCCCTGGTCTGAAGGAGGCCATCTGGTCCCATGCAGTCTGCAGTGCGGCCTCTGCAGTGCGGCCTCTGCAGTGCGGCCTCAACCCGACTACTCTGACCTGGAGTTCTGCTCTGGTGTTTTGACCTGGCCTTGCTCAGGTCCTTCTCTGTTAGCTAGAGGTAAACCACTCCTCCTGGAAGCCACCACTGAGTTGCCTCCCTTTTGAAAGCCTGGATGGGGGTGGGAGGGTGACAGGCCTTTCTTACCCCTGAGCTGTGCTCTTGCTTAATTAGTGTTTGCAAAGGACTACACATTATTAAATTACTAGACAATTGGGAGGAAGCCTTGGGGGCTTTTGAAATCCCTGCACTGCCCTAACTGAGTGGGAGGGACTTGCCTAGAGAGAGGAGAGAGGAGGGTGGTTGGAAACCCTCCTTTGGTTGGCTGTCCCCCTTCTGAAGGACAGCCCCTCAGAGAGATCCTATAGGATCTTGGGAACAACTGCTCAGCTTGTTTGGGACTTGATAGCTACCATCATTGTCATGTTTGATTTTCCTTTTCTTATGAAAAGTTATACCTCTCTCCTCCAGGAAGGAGAGTCCCAGTGGTAAGAGCCAGGGTTCTTCAGGGCGTCCCAGGTACAGGCCTGGAGTAAGACCTGGCATTCCATCCCCCACCCCTGCAGAGAGAGGCCAGAAAGGACAACAGCCCTACTGAGAGCATGTTCCAGATGATTCATTCCACAGCTTATTTTCTGCAGTCTCCTAAGGTCACTCAAACGCAGATATTACATCCCTGTTTTACAGATGAGAGAAGAGGGTCGGCATGATTGATGGGTGGGCTCAAGGGCACTATCCATGCAAGGAGAACCCAAGTTCTGAATCCTGGTGAGGTCAAGATGCCCCTTTTGGGGGGCTGGAGCAGTGGCTCAGCGGTTTCGGCGCTTGACTGGCTGGCAAGCACGAGGACCCGGGTTCAAACCCCAGCACCACATACACAACTAAGTGTTGGAGCAACTAAAGCCATGTGAAAAACTAAGTAGTTTCTCTCTTTCTCTGTCTCTCTCACTGTCCCTCTCTCTTAAAAAAAAAAAAAAATTAAAAAAAAAAAGATTCCCCTTTTGGGGGCACTGTTGGATGAAACTGCCCAAGCTGTTCTGATACAGCCTCTCTTTGGCTGGGGGGTGGGGGGTGAACCACGATGGCCCCCCTCACTGTTACAGGACTCACTAAAGTGAGTCCAACGGTGATCATACTTCCCAGACATGGGCTCAGTGAGAGCAGTGGCTCCCAGAGAAGACGGTTTGCACCCCTCCAACCTCCAGAGTCATTTCTTATACTTACAAAAGCAAAGCTACAAATGGGGCCCCCCCACTCAATGTCCTCCATGCACAGGGCAACCTCAACTGTCACAGTCCAAAATGTCAATAAGCACTGAGATTGCGGGACTCTGGTAAAGGGGACAGCTTGGGAGCAGGGTGGGGGGTGGGGGGTATGATGGGAAAAAGTTGGGAAAGAGCTCGGAGCCTCCCAGAAGAAGCAGGTCAGGGAACCCATGGGCTTGGAAGACAAATGCTATCTACTTTGCAATGCAGCAGGGGCTGGGTGTGAGTTACTTTAAAGGAATCTATTAATATTTTTACCAAGATCCTCTTTGTATCCCCAGAATGTCACAGAAAAATCACAAGGGTGATTCTGTTGTCAATTTCACCAGGATCTAGTAACTTTTTAAAAAGACTTGGACTTGGACTCAGTAAACTTGAATTCTAGTCCTGACCTGGCCGCTTACCAGCTATGGGACACCTGGAGCTTTTAGAACCTCAGTTTCCTTAGCCATAAAAATGGGGACCCCTGTATTGCCCTGTATGGCAATGACTATCAGGAAGTCTTTGCCCTGTATATCAGGGTAGCACAAATAATTCAGCACAAAATAATCTACCTCACAAGGTGCTGTGATCAGCAGGCAGAGGACGTGTGAGGAAAGGCTCCAGAGGACAAAAACTCGGAGGACCGCTGCTGTCCAACCTGCCTGCAGGTCTCCAAGCATACTTTCCACGGGTGGGGCTCGTTGCTTATTCTGCACTAAAGAATGAAATTGAATCTTTTGTCATCTGTGTGCTCATGTGGGCACATACATGCTGGGGATTGAACCCAGGCCTTCTGCCTGCTAAGTACAGGGCTCTACCACTGATCTACCCCATTGTGAGTAAGTTGAGAGAGGTTTAAAGTTATATGCTAGGTGCAACATCAGCAATGGCTCCCTGAAAATCTCCCCAGCCTACACAGGGCGGGATAGAGTTGTAAAACAAACTAAAACAGGTACCATGGGCTGGAGCGGGGGCTCAGCAGTTACAGCACTTGCCTGGTATGCACAAAGATGCGGGTTCAAACCCTAGCACCACGTACACAAGGAAGTGTCAGAGCAACAAAAGCCACATGAAAAACTAAATAGACTTGATTCTCTCTCTTTCTCTCTCTCTGTCCCTCTCTCTTAAACAAAAACAGGTAACATAGAAAAGTATGAAAATGAAAGTAAAAATTCCCCCAGAGTCTATCATCTAGGGAGAAAAAAAAAGTGCTGTTGATTTTTTAGAATATGTCCTTCCAAAAATTATTTTTTTCCCAGGGCTGAGGATCGAACTTGGGGCCTTGCCTGTGCTAGGCAAGCGCTCTGCCACTGAGCTAAATCCCCAACCCTTCTTCCAAATATTTTTAATGAACCATTACCTTTTATCCCCCCAGAGAGCTCTGCAGTATGTGCTATTTTGTAACAAGCAACAACCTGACACCGAAACCAGAAGATCACACTAGAAAGAGGCTTCTTGTGTAAAAAAAGGTGTGCGGTCCTTCAAAGAAGAAAGGCTACAAAGTTGGACTGCCCACGCCTCCCCTAAGGAATGGCGATGGCTTCCACATAGTGCCACCACCCTTGCCACTGGGGTGAGGGGGCACTGGCTGAAAGGAGAGTCACGGAGTGGGGTCTCTTTGGGTTCTTTTGCACCTGGGATTTGGATTTCTTCAGGAGCAGGACAGTAGGGACATCATTGGAAAGCACAGGTAATCAGAGAGCCTGGGTTTCCACCAGGGGCACTCGTGTTCCTAGGCGGTTTTGGGGTCATCATAACCTCTCATTCTCAGTATTCTGGAGCCTTTAAGAAATAACGATAAATGATTTCTCTCCTGCTCTAGGTATTTACAGTGTGCCCTGAGGCTACCAAGAAGTGGGTTTGCTCAATATGACAGGCAAGCAGAAGCCTCTGGAGCTGTTGCTGAACCCTGACTCACTCTGGACCCCAGAACTCATTCCCCCCCCTGCTTCCTTTTCCCCATCCACACACATGTTCGTTGGGAAACCTGATCCATACGCACTGCTGGAATTGACAGGAATAACTGGGGTTTTTCTAATCCAATCCCAAGTGATTTGATCAGCATGGATTTCATCCTTCCTCAGAACACAGGGACTCACCCTGCTGTGGATTCCTAGGGTGACCACACCTGAACTTGGGAGTCTCCTTGGATCCTTCACCTCCTCCATCCCATGATGCTTTTAGTCGGAAGCAGGTGTGTCAGCCCACACCTAGATAAATTACAAGGGGAACAATGGCATTGTCCTCTCCTGAAATTTCACCTGCCCTGTCCCTTGAACATACATAAACCACCTTGAGAGATTGCTCAATGCTGGCTGCCATGGTCTCAACATCAGTTTAAAATGCCCCTGCTTTTGTGATGCATTGGTATGCGTGACATTTTTGAACACAGCACTGGATCTGAGTAAGCAAAGATGGTCTGTAATACAGGATGGGGTCGCTGAAGGTTCTTTAAAAAAGGAAAGAAGGGAACTTCAGGAATTTTAATATGTTAAACACACACCCCATTATTAATTCTAAAGACTTCTACAAATCAACTTAGATGCAACTTTTTTTCACCTTTTCCCCCTTCTCAGAAACGTTTAGACCAACCCTATGGCAATGACTATCAGGAAGTCTTTGCCCTGTATATCAGGGTAGCACAAATAATTCAGCACAAAAGCAACCAGGTTCCTGTAGCCTGGCATTAGGATAAGTTTATCTTAAGAAAATTCTTATGCAGACTTGGCTTCAGGCAATGAAACGTCATAGATGTATAACTGTAGCAAGTGAAATTTCTAGGGAGCAAATTAGGCTGAAAACATCTTCCAGAGACAGCAAGAAAGGAATCTTACACCACCCCAAAATAAGGCAAGTTATGCAGTAAATGTTTCATTTATTGGCCTTCGTCCATTACCATAAGGGTTAAAAGACATCTTGTCAATAGGAGAAGTATATTTGAGGGACTGATGGCTGTTCCTGTCACAAATGCCTATAGCAGTAGTGATCAGCTTATGAAAGTGGGAGATGAAACCCCGCACAGCTATGTACATCTCCCCATTAACCCTGGGAGCATCAGGCATTATTGTCACTTTATGACCTGGACCCGTTATTGGATAAAGCACTGTGATCAAGCCAGGCACTTCAGAGAAGTGTCAGAATGGAAGATTGTTCCTCAGGGTTTTCCACAGGAGGGTGTGTGCCTTTCCAAGCCCCTTGATGGAATCTTCTGGGGGAAGAGGAAAGGACACCGATGAAGTAGGTCCTTTGGTCTACCCCTTCCTCCTGCTGTAACTGAAAACTCTGGGGTATCCAATTTTTAATGTTGCTATGTTGGGTAAGGGAGGAGCTTTTCTCAAAGTCCAAATAAGGAACCATCACCCACGCAAAACCAAAAGCAAACAAAATCTCCCAGTGGAATCAGGACTTTGGGTTCTAAACATTTCCCCATTTTATAGCTTCCTTGTGTTTTTGGATTCTTTTTTTGGCTTCCCTCAGTCGGCACACTCCCTGATTAGATAAGTCTAACACAGAGGGTAACAGATCTTGGAACCTGGATTTTAAAGGAAAATCACACAGGAACACAAGTACACACTCTCATGCGTGTAGACATCACTGTGGAGGGTAATTGAGGAAACTCTGGCTGTGTGACTAGGGGAGCTGAATATGGCTCTCAATATGTATTCTTCCTCCTTCTGGGAAGTCTGAGCAGACTCTCCTTGTTCTTCCTAAATTCCAAAGCTGACCCTTCAGTATGGTCTGTCTTCTTTGCTGGTGTGCTATGAAGCTCCCAGACATAACTGGGGTGTGGGAAGAAATGATGAATCCGTAGACTCCTTGAATGTTAAAAAGCACCCAAGAAAATATCCAGCCCAACCACCATACCCTCCAAGTAAGACCAGACTAAGGGACCACGGGAATTGTGGCCGCCTGGTTCTACAGTCCCCAGCCAACACATTCCACTATTTTAGGGAGCACCCAATACCACCATCACTTCCCTCATAGGGAACCAATACCTGAAAGGTGACTTATATGAATTCGCTTCCTTCTCAACTCTCCAACACGGATGAGCAAGGACATTCGCTCTGGGATAGGTGACCTATTCCCTTCCCTTTGGAGGAAAAATGCAGGTCACTAATATCGACACCACATCT
The DNA here is from genome assembly GCA_004027875.1 of Aplodontia rufa. Lineage (NCBI taxonomy): Eukaryota > Metazoa > Chordata > Mammalia > Rodentia > Aplodontiidae > Aplodontia > Aplodontia rufa. The sequence continues at coordinate 3,240 of PVKS010039136.1, read as the reverse complement.
ACAGAGAAGGATTTAATGGAAGAAGGCTGAAGGGGAGGAGACAACAGAAGCTAAGAAGCAAAAAAGCGAGTGGTGATTCAGCAGTTGGAGCGCTTGCCTGCCATGCAGGAGGACCTGGGTTCAAACCCCAGCACCACACACACAACTAAGTATGGGAAAAACAAAGAAGCAGAAAAAGATGAAAACAGAAACAAAAACAGATTCCACAGGGAGAAAGAGAGAGAGGGAGAGAGAGAGAGAGAGAGAGAGAGAGAGAGAGAAGTGATGAAGAAGAGGAGAAAAGGAGGCTGAGGGGCAACTTCTGACAGCAGCTTGGGACCTGGGCTGTCCCAGGAAGGGGCTCCATGGGGCAAGGGCACAGCTGCTCCCGATGGTCCTGCCTGTTTCCCATATGCAAAAACCTTGGTGGCAGAATCCTTTGCTAGGCTCGGAACAACATCAGAACTGGTTTGTTTTCCTCCTTCTGTTTTTATAATTTCTGCCATTTGGGAATAACTTTTGGTCCCATAAACCAAGAATTGTCAGTGCCTAGATAGAGAAGTTGCCTCGACACTTGGATACAAGCCAACTGTTGTTTAAGATTTCACACCAAATCTATAAATTACATGTCCACAGTGTGGGCCTACCTGACTTTTTTTTTTTTTTTTTAAATATTGTATTACTTTGTTTCTTGCCAGCTGCAGCTCTAGTCTAGCCGCTCCTCCTCCTCCATCTGGGCATCCCCATAAGTCCTTCCAGAGATCAGGGGTTATTGACCCTATGAGATCTTGCTGGTCTCCCCAAGCCTTTTTATAACTGAGACAATAAAATTACTTGTGGCACATGTGCTATCACAGAATAACTTTTAATTGCTTAATTAAATCAGAGATTTAGGGAAGGCAAGACTCCAGAGTTCCTTTTGAATGAGAAAAATAAGGATATGCCAAAAATGGATGAGGTTACTAATCATCAGGAAGAAGAAAAAAAGCCCTTTATGTTTACATATGATAAAAATGCAGACCAGTACTGTAGACACAATAAAGACACTCTTTTTTAAAATTTCACTTCAATATGAGTTTTTATTATACAGGTAGTCCTGTAAAGAACATAGAAGACCTCATTATCCAACTTAATTCAGATCAGGGTTAGATTAAAAACAACAACAAATCCACCACACAGGACAAAGAAATAGCCATAAAACTGAGTTACTATAAATGTGTTCCAGTTCAAGTAAATAAGGCTTTAGGAAAGGCTACCCGGTATATGGACAGACTTAGCACAACACGCATACAGGTGACAATGACCAAGTGTGCAAAGCTATGGTCATTTTGCTAAATGTGTAAATCTAAAGGCAACCATGTGAAAAGACCTAAAAAAGGAAACTGTTAAATCCATTTGTACATGGATTTAACAGTGAAGCATTTCATTCTTCATGTTTTTACTTGGTGTCTTGAAATAATCCCCTTTCTGTCTCCACTCTCCCTCTTAGACACTGTGCCTGCCTTATTTATTTATGAAGTCTGAAGGTTACTCCTACCTGCTGAGACTAATTAGCCCTGTGCTTTGTATCCTATGCAATCCTGTCTGATTAAATGTACACATTTGTTTTACTTCTTTTCAGGCTCCTTCTCACTCTACTTCTGATTTTCTGATTAATATGAAAGTTGGGAGTTACAGTGATTCTCCTCTGCCTCTCCCCAAATCCATTTTTATTTTGCCTGCATCCTGCTACTCTTCAGTGTGCAAATGTGGTTGTGAAATTTTTTCAGTGCAGGGGAATTTGTTGGCCTTGTCAATCTCGGTATCATTATTTTTAGTAGTCTTCTTTCTGAGACTTTAGCCTATAAAACACTTTTGCTGAAACCCAAACTCTCTAAATATTATATGGTAAATTTTGCTTTCTTTTTGGGAATATAGGTGCTGATGGGCCAATTGAAGAACAGGTGAGTTTTTTTTTTTTAATGCAAGGAGGGGGATAATTTAATGCATTGTGGACTCCAGAACAATGTTGCTTCTAATAGGCAATTTGCTAATTCCTATCGATTTATTTATTTTTGATTCTTTTTTTATCGGTCCCCTTTTCATGTTGTAGTTTCCGGTCCGCTTCTCATTGGATATTTGCAAGAAAACTTAAGGTATCTGCTCCACCATCCAGTGTTTTGGGAGCTGGGCCTTTTCTGCTTTAACATAATTCCGTTCCCCATTTTGTAGCAAATCAATCTGCTCCCCTGGTGAGCACCTAACAATCAACAAATACCTGTCTCGGGGCCCAGGTTTCCCACCTCCTCCCTGAGGTCTTCCAGCCTGGGCTTGGTGAGCAATTTCCTGCCAGCCCTATCTACATCTTGATTATTCGGTCAGTCTTTGGGGACTTCATTTCAGACCCCTTTCGAGAAAGATTCCAGCTCCAGTGACCCCAAGGCTTGGTGAACTTTCAGTTTTATTTTCCCTGGCGCTGTTAACGCCCAAACTTTTCACCTCCAAAGTCAGAAAGGACTTTGATTCCTAGCTCATTTCCTACTACCTCCAACGTCAGTTGATAAAAGAACAACACTTTATATTTAAAAGAATCATGTTTTTCCTTAAGGATATTTTAATGCCCCTGACAAGCCCTACAGTATTTGGGTTTTTTTTAATAAGTCGTTTTGGCATCTCTATCATAGTGGGGCTTTACATATAACAAAATGATTCACCAGTAATAAACAAAGAGGGCGGGGGAGTCGTCGGGGGTTAATAGTTTCTTTCACTGCAGATGACCAGGAACTTTGCCCAGCCCCTCTGCCTCCCCAAGCCATCTCAAACTGGAGGGGTGATCCTTCCTTTTGACCACTTCTGCTGCATCCCGTCCCGGGGGCGGCTGATTTCACTGCTGGATTAACCACTAAGAGCCCCCTCCCCTTGCCCACAAAACTCCCCTCCTTAGCCGCTTCCCTAAGACTTATTTCTACTATTTCTAAAGTGCACTTTTTCTGGGCCTTTCCCCATCCCCGCCCCCCAAGTGGACTTTCCTTCCGCCTTCCTCGGCTCAGATTCCTGCCTCGGTCACCACCCCCTTCCCCTCCTCTCCCAGTCCGCATTGTCTTTCTGCAACCGCCCCCTCCCGGAGCGAGTGCCCGCACCCTCCAGCCTCCCGGGCTCGCGCACTGCGCGCAGGCCGCTCCCCCCTTGCGCGCCTCCCGCGCCGCCCCCGCCCCCGCCCCCCTCCTCTCTTCTCCCTCCTCCCTCTCCCGGCGCCCGAAAGGATCATTGTTGGCCTCCCCC
>PVKS010039135.1:0-17478 GCA_004027875.1 Aplodontia rufa | reverse complement strand
GAGGACATTTTCCTAAATTGGACAAGAATCCAACACTGCAGGATTATACCAGAAGTGTACAGCACTTTATCGTAGATGCTGTGATGGTGCATTTTATGTGACAATTTGGCTGAGTTAAGGGGTGCTAAGATAGCTGGTAACATTATTTCTGGATGTGTCTGTGAGGGTGTTTCTAGAAAAGATTAGTATTTAAATCATTTGACCAAGTAAAGAAGATCTACCCCCACCCATGTGAGTGGGCACCACGCAATCATTTGTGAGCATGGGTGAGCGGGCGGGGGGTGGGGTGGGGGGAGTCAACAACAGGTGAATTCTTTTAATTCTTTTTACCCCCTTGAACTGGGACATCCATCCTCTCCTGCCCTTCTACATTAGACCTCCTGGCTTTTCAGACTTTGGGTTCCATTACCTACCAGAGCAGTTCACCATCTCCACCCCAGTTCTCAGGCCTCCAGTCTCAAACTGAGAGTTACATCAACAGCCTCTCTGGTTCCCAGACCTTCAGACACAGACTGAACAACACTCTGGCTTTCCTGATTGTCCAGCTTGCAGATGAGATGTGCTGGGAATTTTGGGCCCGCATAATTGCATGAGCCAAAATTCCCATAGCAATCCTCCTGTATATCTGTGTATCATCTATTAATTCTGTATCTTCATAGACACACAAATCTCTTTTAATCCTCACATTAGGACTGAGTTATTTACATTATTGTAAATAACAAATGAGGACATAGAGAAGTTGTATGGATTAGCCAAGGTCACACAACTGCTAATGAATGGTAAAGCACGATATTCTTCTGATGGAAGTTTCCACATCCTTTTCTTAAAACATTGAACCAAAAAAAATCCATCTAAATTCTATCACATGAAATAATTCTAAATATATCAAATTTCTTCTTTATGCCATTGTGTGAGTCAGCTTTTGGTCACTGTGACAAAAATATCCAACAAAGACAACTTAGAGGAAGAAAGATCCCAAGAGCTGGTCCCAAGAAAAGGATGAGAAATGCTTGGTGCACAGCCAACCCAACCTAGCACTGTGCCTAGAGCTGAGGTCAGCTGACAACAGTGGCTTGGTGGAGGGGTCAGCACAGATCTGCACCCTCTGCCACGTGGGCCTTGCAGACTTTTTGAGTCTCACTCTTTCACCCAGTGTGTTCTCTACTCCTCCCAGCTTCATGTCACCCCAACTTGGATGGGAATGTACATCGTAAGCACACCCACACCCATTTAAGCTGTCGAGTAGGATCAGGTTTAGGGAAGAACTCTGTGAGCGCCTGGGAACAGCATTCCACATTTAAATTGATAATTTAATCAGTGTTCTTTGACCATTTAGTTATAACAAATAAAAATAAGACTTTTATCTTCAGCTCTTTGCCACTGTAACAAACACCTAACTTTAAGGGAAAGACTTATTTTGGCTCACAGTTTAAGAGGTTTCAGCCGGCTCCAGGGCTTTGGGCTTGAGAGGAAGAAGAACACCATGGCAGAAGAATGGGGAAGAAGGAAGCTGCTCAACCCAGGGCAGTCAAGAAAAAGACAGAAGGAGAAGAAGGGTCCAGGGATAATATACACATTTCCAGGGCATGCCCCCAGTGACCTACTTCCTCCAACTACTCCCCACCCCTACCACCTCACAGTAATGACAGCAAAGTATGTGGGTTAATCCACACAAGCCTTTGGGGAACATCTCAGATCCAAGCCATAACAGTGTGCTGAGAATTCACCATTTGTAAGGACGTACAGCAACCTTGTTGCATGTATTATCTCATGCAAGCCTCACAACGCTATGAAGCAAGCAAACCTTCATGCATAACTTTACGATGAGGACACTGGTGAACACGTGGATTCGGGAAGTAGAGTCTACAAGACTATAGCACCCTCAACTAAGGCACCCCGTTCCACAGACTCGCAGTTACTAGCCCACATCATTAGGATCGGATCGTAGGAGACCTTCTCAAATAGCATTTGGGGTATTGAGAAACAAATTTCCTCAAATCTTAGTGGGATATCACTCACCTAAAAGTATTTGCATAAATAAATTAAAAGAACACAAGATCTGGAGATGGGGGACAGATGCAGGTTTAAATCTGAGTTCCAGCACTAACCATATATATAGCCTAAGACCACCTACTGAATCTCTCTGAACTGTACTTTTCTGGTGGGAGAATGAAGATAAAAATGCTAATTTCAAAAGCTATTTAAAGGGGCTGGAGCAGTGGCTCAAGCCATTGGAGCACTTGGTTGGCATGTGCAAGGACCCAGGTTCAAACCCCAACACTGCATACACAACTAAGTGTCAGAGAAACAAGGGCAGATGAAGAAACAAATAAAATTGATTCTCTCTCTCTCAATCCCTCTCTCTTTAAAAAAAAAAAAAAAGATCTATTTAAAGTCTCTAGAGCTCCCAGCTCAGCCTATAGGTGATCTCAAGAAGCATTTGCCCTCTTCCCTCTTCGTGGGAAATGGGACTGGAACTGACGTCCTTGTCCTGTAATGGAATCAGTGCTCTGGTCCTCCCTCCCTTGCAGATCAGGCCGTGTTCTGTGTGTTTAAAACTGATTCTTTCTCTGACTTTCATTCTCCTCTGCCTACTTTAATTCTGAATGTTCAGGTGGTTACTTCCTCCCAGTGAAGCCAGTTCTCTCCTCAAGCTGACTGAGTGAAATGGAAAGTCAAAGTGTCGTTTCCTCTGAAAAACAAAACTCAGAAACTGGAAAACTAAAGAAAGCATGTCAAGAATTTTCACTAGAATGGGGGATGGAAAACTCATTTCCCAGTTTTGGAATCCATTCTGTCATGGTGACTCTAAACGTACAACTGTTCTCAGCTTGGGGAGGGACAGGACTGCAGAATTCTGGCAACTCAGATTCTGAGGAGCTGCCTGGGGACTGGGTGTCAAGACAGACGGGCGCAGTCTCACGGTGGTTACGTAGGAGGATGCCCTCATTCTAGGGAGGTCCACCCTGAGGTCTTTAGGGATGATGCACACCATGTCAGAAAACTAATATGTCTACAACGAAAGCAAAGGGTGGTGAAATGCTCAAGTTGGGGCATGCAGGTGAAGGATATAGGAGTGTTCTTTGTGCTCTTCTTGAAGTTTTTCTGTAGATTTCTTTAAAGGTTAAAAACAATGTGTTGGGAACTCTTATGCGCTATTGGTGGGAATGCAAAAAAAATTTAAAAAGGTACAATCGCTGTGGAAAAGTGTAGGGAGTCTACCCAAAAAAAAATCAAACACAAAATTACATTTGATCTTCTCATTATACACCAAAAGGAACTGAAAGCGGGGACTGGAACAGATATTTGTATGGCCTTGTTCTTAGTGGCATTATTCACAATAGGTAAAAGTGGAAGCAACCTAAGAATCTCTTGGTGGATGAATAGATAAGCGAAATGTGATAACCCATGAAATGAAATATCATGCAGCCTTAACTTGTGAACCTAATTCTGATACGTATTATGATGCCAGTAAACCCCGAGGACGCTGTGATAGTGAAATAAGCCAGTCACCAAAGGACAACTATTACATGACACCTCTTCTCTGGGTTTCCTAGAGCAGTCAAATTCATAGAGAAAAGTGGAATGGTGGTCGTTGGGGACTGGGAGGAAGGAGAATGGTATGATGCTATTTAATCACTATGGAGTTTCAGTTTTGTATGATGAAAAATCTGAAGACTAGTTGCACAACTATTCGAATATACTTAATATTATGGAATTACATGCTTAAAAATGATTATGATGATAAATTTTACATTATACGTATTTAAGCACAATGAAAAATTTTTAATGTCTTAGCTATTAGTTATTTCTTTATATAACTGCCTTGTCTTAGAAGCTAGAATATAAATCTCTTGGAGGCAGAAATCATGTCTTAAATCTAGAGCATGTTTTAGAAGTCAAACCCAGGGCTCAGAGACCCACTAGTAGAGAGTGCTTGCAGGAGGAACCCTTGGAGGGAGGGAGGAAGTGGACTTCTGGAATCCAAAGGGTTGAGTTGCTTATTCCTCTGTTACTGGACCCCACCTTTACTCACAGTGCTGTATTGACAGTAAGTGCTTGGGAAGCATTCATTTGTGTCGACAAGAATCCAGTCTTTCATCTTTTCTGTCTTCTAGTGGCAGCTCTTGGGGACTCATAAACACTGGCTGAACCGCCATTCTTCTCATTACCTAGGACTGTCTGCCAAATCACTACCTGAGTATTTAGACTTTGAGGAGAAACCAAAGCTCTAGCTTTTTCAATCTGCCATTGTGTTTTTCATTCTTTAAGGTAAGTAAATGCTGTGATTCGGATGTGTCCCCCAAAGTTCATGTTTTGGAAAGTTAATCCCCAATGCAACAGTTTGGGGAAGGGGAAACCTTTTAAAAGGGTGTTAAAGTTCATTAATGGATTGATACCATTATAATGAGAGTGGGTTTGCCAGGAACAGGGTCCTTATAGAGAATAAATTCAGACCCCTTTTCCTCTCTCTCCCTTGCCACATGATGCCCTCCAGCAGGGTCTGACATAGCTCAAAAGCTCTCACCAGATGCAGCTCTACTGGCTCAGACTTCTCAGTCTCTAGAACTAGGAACTAAGAAATATTTCCTCATTATGCATTACCTAGTCTCAGGTATTCTATTGTAGCACAAAATGACCTAAGACAGTAATCCCCTCCTTTGCACTAATGTCCAATTCTGTTTTGCATGGAAGAAGTCTAGAAATGTATTTGAACACCCTGAGAGCTGAATGGGAAACTAGAATTCACATTGTGGTTATTTCATGTCAGTCGCCCAACAAACTTCATGATCAGAGGGGTCTGAATAGAGAGCTCAGAGAAGCTCCCAGAGATTGACTAATGTTCTCACAGAGGGAGGCCCACCGTGAAGGGCTGAACAGGAGTCAGCATTTTCTCCACCACCCCTCCCAGTTTTGGGTGATTCCTAAGAGAGGTTATTCCTCCTCTGACATGGCAGATTGATGGCTGACAGGGATGCACAGGTGAGGCTATGGCTCCGCAGGCCACCTAAACAGGAGTTGGGGATGCCTGCCATTAGAAGGCCCTACAGCAGACTGCTGGGTGTCAGGATGGGGTAGGTAACAGTAGCCACGGCTGCCTGGGGGCTCCCCTGACCACTGGTCCCAGAAAAAACTGAAGAGGGGCTGGGGGTAAGGCTGAACGGTAGAGTGCTTACCTAGCACACAGAAAGCCCTAATTTCGTCCCCACCACAGGAACAAAGGAAGGAAAGAATAGGAAATAAAGGCAGGAGGAAAAGGAAAAAGAAGAGAAACTGTAGCAGTCAGAGAATTCTCGGCAGGGTGGCAGCCTGTGGAAGGATTTTCCTGAAGGGACAGGAACTTTCCTGCTAGCCAGAATTGGGACTCAAAGCATCAGGCCAGTATTAGTGACACTTGGCAACCCGTTGACAAGGTGATTCTGTGTTCTCTGGATAGTTCGTTTATACAGGTATCCCTGAGTCATTAGTTGCAAGAGATTAGTTTCAGTGTCCCCCCACCTAACAGATACCAAAGTCTACCGATGCTCAAATCCCATACATAGAACAGTGCAGTACTTGCATAGAAGCTAGTTACCTCTTCCAAAAGATTTAAATTACCTCCAGATCACTTATAATACAGAATACCATGTAAATTCCACCTTAATTGTGCAGGGCATAAGACAAGGAAGAAGTCTTTGTAGCTATTCAGTACCTTAGCAACTTTTTCCCAAATACTTCTGGTTTGAAGTTGGTTGGATTCCAGGATGCACAAACCCGGCTCTTTGGAGGTTTACCCCAGGCCTTCTTTTCTGAGCCCAGGCTGCATCCTTGAACACCGAGAAGACTTTACTTTCAACCACAGGAGGGCGCCGCGGGATCGTGTAAAAAGATTTCCCCACTCCTGCGGACCGCATGGTTTGGCAATACACCCAGGGATTTGATTTGATTTGACTATTAATAACAGATTGCTCTGACTTAAACTCAAATTGTTCCGATTAGGAAACTGTTCCAATCCTCTCGTTTTGCAAACGAGAAAACAATTCGAGGGAGCTTGCCCAAGGTGCACAAATGGTTCCTGCTACCCTGATCATTTCTGCAAAGAATCCCACTGTGACTCAGCAAGAGCCAGGGAGAGGACTGGGGCCCGCTCCCAGCTGGGCAAGGACGCAAGAAGGAGAGGGAACAGCAGCCCCACTTGGTGTCATAAAGAATGAAAAGTCCGCTTCGTCTTTCGATTTTAGGAACTTTTGATGTAATGGGAAAATTTGACGAGTACAAAGCACGGGAAGAGCAGCTCACAGAAACGCATGGAACTCAGGAGCGCTTAACTAACTGCAGCTGTACCGTGCGCGGCACAGAGTGCCCAAGGGTGTCCTGAGCAAGTCGGTGGCGCCAGCGCCTGCTCAGCGGGCCTGGAGAAGAAGAAAGCCTGTCCGGCCACCTTTGTTTCCAAGAGAGATCCTTGGCTATGCGCCCTCGCCCTCCCCTTCTCTGGTAATTGACAAAGTAGCTTCTGTTCTCCATTCAGTGTCAGATAAAGGATCGGATTTAAAGGATTATGAAGAAAGGACAGGAGAGAGAAAGGATTCAAGCAACCCTCTAAAAGAAGCATCAAAGAATAACTAAGGATCCAGTCTCCAAGCTGCATCAGTCCTGAGTTTCTGTCTATCCAGGGCTGGAAGGTCCTCTTCAACTCTGAGACTCTGAAGCAAACCTACAAGCACAGTCTCAGTACTGGATACTGGGACGCATTTTTTTTTGGACACGTTCTTTTTATGTACATTTATCTTATTTACTTCATTTTATTTTATTACAACTTTGCTCTCTCCGATCATGGTAATTCTAACTTATTGTCTGTGTAGTTTTATTTGAGAATGTGTGAGATAAACCTCCCAGTTATCAAACACCATCCTGCTCAGGTATCAGGCATCTGTATGGATGCAGATGGTAAATTCATAATTAACTTCATGAAGAAGTTTAAATAAATGATTCTCATTTACTTAGAGAGACAATTTGTCCTAGAGGCATAGAATTCAAAACAAAGTCCACCTAGCTAGACAATAAAAGATACATATGCTTTATCACTTATATAAACTCTTTTTGACTAAGTGGTTTTGATTTCGCTCTACAACAATAAAAAAATGACAGGCTTAATAAAAGACGAATGGAAATGGGAACTGCAGATCGAGAGAAGACAAATAATGAATATGGTGATGTTAACACATAATATAGTTTCTATAATTGAGTATGAAGTGTAGCTTTGGAACTCCTTGAGACCAAGGTCAAAGTGGAAAGAAGATAAATGTGTGATATCATTAGCCCACAGAAGCAATAATGTGGATTTTAAAAATTTTCCCCAGGAACCAAATCTTAAATGAATTGCTCTCTGTAACAACTCAGATGTAGGCTCTACGTGAAGAAGTCATGGACAATATCCCCCGTCAGAGTCTTTGCACAAATTGAAGGAGATAGGAATTGATAATAAAGCTCAATTCAGCAAAGTTAATCTTGCGGGAGGGTAGGCCAACATAAGCAAACTCCTGAAAAAACAATTTTTATAAAACTTTCGGCACATGGAGACATGGAGTAAGAGATGCCTTTTCTGTCTATGTCATTGGGACTGAGGCCAGTCCTGCATGTCAAAGTCAGCTTGTTCCAATCTAAACTTAAATGGCATTGTTCAAAACAGGAGTCTGCAAGAATTCAGCATCTCTGATTTGAAATGATGAATGATTTTTCATCAGCCATGTGTCTGGTCCCTTGGGAGCACCGCAGGATCAGACACCAGGCCGCTGAAGTGTGTCATCTGGCAGATGCCACGCACAAACAGAGGACATCTGAATTGTTCCTGTGTAACACAGCTTTATTTCATAATTGCATTTCTGGATTGAATTCTGAGCAGATGTGTGTTGCTCTTTCTAAAGGTAAAATACCACGGAAGACAGTATGGTTTGGTATTAAAATCAGCTGTGTTTGGCTTCCTGGTTTTTCTTTTTTTTCCTTATCCTCTAAGATTCTCTTCTTTGTAGCAGAATATTCTGTTGAGAATTCAACATGCCTATTGCCTTTTTACTCCTTCAAAAAGGAAAGAAAAAAATCCATGGAAAGTTCCCAGTAACTGAAAGTTCGTCAGAGTTTGGTTTTATTTTTTTATTTTTATTTATTTATTTATTTATTTAAAGAAAGAGGGGACAGTGGGAGAGAGAGAGACAGAAAGAATCAATGTTTATTGAGTTTTTCACATGGCTTTCGTTGCTCTGAGACTTTGTTGTGTATGTGGTATTGGGGTTTGAACTCGCGCACTCACGCATACCAGGCAAGTACCGCAACCGCTGAGCCATGGCTCCAGCCCTTTGGTTTTATTTTTAAATGATAGCCATTGCTTTATCTTTAAAGCATTTGTAATAAATTAACCAATTTCTGTGGTTTGGATAAGCATTTCTCAAAGTTCTGAGTGTTAACGGCTTGGTTGCCTGGGTATGGCACTGTTTGGAGATGTTGGAGATTTTGGGAGGTGGAGACTAATGGAAGAAAGTTAGGTCATTGGTCATTGGAGGAGCCACCTTGAAGGGGATATTGGGATATCAACTTTTCCTCTTTCTTTGCTTTCCAGCTGCCATGGGGTGAACAGGCCCCTTCTCCCATGTACTCCCACCATGATATACTATGCCAAGGCCCAGGAAACGGAACCAAGGGACCATGGACTGAGACCTCTAAAACCAAGAGTCAAAAAAATTCTGTTTTTTAAGCTGATTTTTCAAGGTATTTTGTCATAGCGATGGAAAACTGAGACACCAATGAATACCGGCATATCAGATTCTCACATGTCTGGGCTACAAAATAGAATGATATATTTTTCTATTCCCCAAGACATCACAATCTTACAGAAGAGGGAAAAACACAGGCACATAATGCAGTTCCAGGATCAGGAGTGTCAAACCCCTAATTCTAAATTCAAAGAAGCTTGAACCATCCTGGAAAAGAGTGCTCAGGGAAGAACCCATGGTGTTTCCATCACAATAATTCTTTTTTTTTTTTAAGAGAGAGGGATAGTGAGAGAGAAAGAGAAAGAGAGAAACAACTTTATTTAGTTTTTCACATGGCCTTCATTACTCGAACACTTGGTTGTGTAAGTGGTGCTATGGTTTGAACTTGCGTCCTATTGCTTGCCAGGCAAGTGCCGAATCTGCTGAGCCACCGCTCCAGCCCCAACAATAATTCTTTACACCAGGAGAAGAAGAATATCTGTGTATCTCAGTGTTCGCTCTTTTTTCCTGTTCAAAAAAATATTTATCCAGATCCAAATCAACTACTCAAATTTCGTCATTGGTCCTGATTTCCTGTTAGGTCTTTTTTTTTTTTTAATCTTTGAATGAATTGCTGAAGGCTGAATAAAGAATAAGAAAATCTTGCCTGTGAATAGGACCACAGGATCCGCGCAGAACCAACACCACCTCACAAGCTCATCATCTTCAAAACACGGATTCCTGAGCACATTCTCACATTTTTGCTTTTAATCCTCCCTTGGCGACCTTCCACTCAGACATCATCTTTTGTGCAGGGAAACAGGCACGTTTCTCATCACCATTAATCCTGTCCTCAGGCAGGTGTGCAGACACAGTGCACGCTGAGAACAGGGTGGAGCCAGCACCTCGGGGTGTGAATTTGTGCAGGAGAATTACAGCTCCAGCTTCTTACCCGGCTTTGACCACATCACGGATGCCCGACCCAGTATATGTGAAGCTGTCCTGCAAGCAGGGGATGTGTGGCTAAGACCATAGCACATAGAACCTTCAGCTGACACGAACGCACCACTCACACTCAGTACATGCATGCTACATGCTCACAATCAAGTTGTCTCGCTAAGGTTATTAACAGAGAGAACAATGACAGCCTTTGTGATCACATTGTATTTAAACTTTTAACTCATCAAAAATATAACAATTAACTAAAGAAGGGTTTACTTTTTTCCTCGTGAAGAGTATTTTGAGGGGGAGGGTGTATGAAGAACTCATAGGAGACTGGAGAGTGGGAAGATGGGGGAACCATCCCAGAAGCCGATGTCATTCCTCCACGAGATACCCATTTAACACATGAGTTCTTCTGGGGGAAACTGCAACAGGTGAAACCCAAGCTGGGCATCCATGTTTTAGCATTACCCCTGGATAACAAAGTATATATACATTGGTTACTGATGGTTTGATATTGTTTCCCCCTCAATTGTATCTCTATATACTTCTAATTAAAAAAATGGAGAAAAAAAGAGTATTTTGATTCTCCTAACCTCTTATAATCAATCACTTTTCAAACCAAATTTTATTCTGAACTCAATGGAGACCTGAAGAAAAGTTTCAAAAATTGTATTAAAGTGTTATCTTATATCCCTCACCAAATTCCATTAATGTTAGCATCTTCTGTGACCATAGGCAAATTATTGAGGATGGAAAATTCACATTGGTATGACTGATTAACTCAACCTCAGACCTGACGTGAATTTCACCATTCGTTCCGTTAATGTTTTTTCCTCTTCCCAGAACCCCACACTGCATTTAGTTGTCATGTTTTATAATTACTATCGAGGAAAGAAGTGAGCACTTAGAATGATCACAACAACCTCTTGGTGGAGGGGTCCCTGCCACTTTCATCAACCTGACAATTCCACTAAGACCCATTGATAATCCAGGCGCAGAGATTGGCCTGGGTTTCAATCCACTGATCCCCTACAGTCCCTGATATGATCCCTATCAGAAATCACAACATATTTTATTTTGTATAATTTACAAATTTCAATTACAAGGGATCAAGACTGTTGATGACCAGTTTTCATTCATTTGATATGTTTTATTAAATGCCAACAGTGGCCTTATTCTAGGCAGTATGAATAAAATGATTAACAAGTAGTTGTTGGGCTGGAGCAGCGGTTCGGCGTTTACAGCGCTTGCCTGGCATGCGCGAGTACACAGGTTCAAACCCCAGCACCCACGTACACAACTAAGTGTCAGAGCAATGAAGGCCATGTGAAAAACTCAATAAAAATTGATCTATCTATCTCACTGTCCTTCTCTCTTTAAAAAAAAGTAGCTGCTGACCCCCTTGGGCAATCTCTGCTTTTATTGGGGATCTCCAGAAGTATACAGAAAGGACAGTCTGGGAAGGGGTGGCCTTACAACTGAATCCAATTTTAAACATAAATTGTTCAACAGAGTTGGAAAGAACGAGGGAGGGGAAAAAACGGATTTGGAAATGGACATTTCTGGATGAGCAAACTACTTGAGCATAGGCTTTTGTTTGAGCAAATCAAAGCATTTGGGAAACTGCAAAACATTTTGCTTGACTGAGTATAGGGAGCCCGAGAAAGTTCTTTGAGAAGTACAGTCAGAGAGGCGATGAGGGGCCAGATCTTATGTCACACAATGAACCTCTTATGCCACACAAAGGAATTTGGATTTTTTTTCCCCCTTCAGACATAAGGAAGCCATTGAAGGGTTCTAAAGGGAAGCAATGTAATCAGATTTACTCTTTGGAAATAAGAACTCCTGATTAGTTAATGAGCTCGTATTTCTTTTCTTGTATGTTAACCGTGGTTCTATTGTTTGGTTTTTAGACTATTATTGATTGAAATACCAAAGTGATGAGAGTCAAGAGGCTGTGCCACTTAACCTTCCCACGCCCCAATTTTATTTGCTTTTAAACCAGTGATTATATTATCTGCTTTACTTATTGATTTGGTATACCATAAAAGTAGAGAAACTAGTTTGCAGAACAATTACCCTAAATATGGCAGTTGGATTCCATCAATTTCTTGGTAACAAAAGTATTACAGATGGCTCAATATTTACTACTGGACCAATTGCGGACAAAAAGAGAGAGAGAGAGAGAATATCAGATCTAGCCCAAACTTTATACACCATCAAGCCTTTCGTTTTACTTTGCATTTTAGAATGCTGACATGTGATGCCATCCCAGTGATTCTGATTTCATCTGTTAGTGGTATGGCCCAGGCACTGAGATTTTTAAAATCTCTCCATGTGATTTTAATATGCAATGAGGTTTGAGAAACTCTTCCAGTCTTATGTGGGTTTAGAAATAAATTCCTTTACATTCTGCAGAGATACATAATTGACCATCTATATAGAATCTACTAAGAAAGAAAAAGACAAAGCAAGTGGCTGGGTTCATTTTATAAAGCAAAAATAATCTTAAAAACAGATCACAAAAACCTGAAAAAAGACATGAAGCTATAAATTAACCTTTTTACAAATATAAGTACAGAATTCATGAATATTACAAATATATTTAAACTATACTAGAAAGAAGGCTATGCAGAATTCATTTCTGGAATTGAAGGATGGGTTATTATTGCAAAATTTGTTATTGAATGCATCACATTTTGGTATTTTTTGTACATCTTAAAGTGGCTAGTACCACAAAAGGCAGTGAATATACAGAATAAGCAATGTTTCCAGCTCCACAGAAAGCATTCATTAGTTTGGTAAATAAATATTGAACTCCTTACATACATCAAAAGGTAAAATAAGAAAAAAGTTAATAAATGCCAAATGAACTTTAATCAGCTTCCCAAAACTCTAATACATGTCAAATGATAGTTTGGGCATAATATAAAAATGAAATATATTTCCTGTTAGTAACCAACATCCTGTGAAAACCTAAAACAAATGAGCCTATTGATGTCACTAGTATTTAACATGGCTCTGTTAAAGTGTTCTAGATAAGCCAACACTTAAATCTAGAACAGAGAACTGTAATAATTTGGTAAAAGACAAACTCCATAAAACAATAGGCAAAAAATTCAGACAGATAATTCACCGAAGAATATATTATGAATTGCAAATAAGTATATGAGAAGTTGCTCCACGTTATTAACACCTAGAAAAAAAAGCAAATTAAAACCATAATGAGACACCACTACAAAAAAAGTTGCCTAATCAAAAAGTCCAACCAAATGGAAAAAGACTTTTTTCCCCCATTGAGTAGACTGGACAACCCTGTCAAAAGTCAACTGGCCAAACAGATCTGGTTTATTTCTGGACTCTTGTACGTATGTGCATCCTCATTTCAGTACCACACTGTCTTGATTACTGTAGCTTTGTAGTAAATTTTGAAGCTGAGACAAGTGAATCCACCAACATCACTATTTTTCAAGGTTGTTTCAGCTCTTCTAGCTCCCTGGCATTTCTGCATGAAATTTAGGATCAGTTTGTCAATTCCTGGAAAAAAAAAAAAAAACCCCAGGAGAGATTGTGAGTGATTATATTAAACTGCAAATTAATTTGATAAATAGTACCAACTTAACAACATTCCATGAACTTAGTATCCATGAACATGACTATTTTAACACTTTTTTAGATCTTCAATTTCTTTTAGCGTTTTTGTAGTTTTCAATGTAAGTCTTGTACTTTTTCTTGTTAAATTCATTCATTAGTGTTTTATTATTTTTTACTCTATTTTAAATAAAATTGTTTTCTTAATTTCACTTCTGAGATCTTCGTTGCTGATGTATAAAACAAATGATGTTTGTTTATTGGTCTCATATCCTGTATATTCTCTGAACTTATTCATTAGTTGTAATGGATTTTTTTTTTGGTGGATTCTTTGGGGTGTTCAGTTTGCTTTGGACTTAGCTTGCTTTTCTTTTCCTAACATTTTAAGGTTGAAGCTTCAGTTATTGATTTAAGATCTTTCTCTTTAATAGGAATTTGGATCTTGAAATGTCCATCTATGTACACCGAATGTTTTGGTACATTGTATTTTCATTTATCTTAAATTATGCTTTTATTTTCCTTGCTTTCTTTTATTTATTGGTTACTAAAAGTGTGTTCATGAATTTCTGTATATTTGTGAATTCCTCATATTTCTTTGTTATTGATTTTTAGTTTTGCTTCATTGTGGTCAGAGAATGTACATTATATTGATTTTAACCCTTCTGGATTTATTGAAACTTTTATGCTCTAACATTTGATCTAAACTGGACAATGTTCAAATGCACTTAAGAATGTGTATTTTGGGGACTGGATTGGTGGCTCAGTGGTCATAGAGCTTGCCTCACATTCACAAGGACGCAGGTTCGAACCCCAGCACCACATATACAGTGAAGTGTTGGAGCAACAAAAGCCACATGAAAAACTAAATAAAATTGATTCTCTCTCTCTCTCTCTCTCACTATCCCTCACTCTTAAAAAAAAAAAAAACAATATGTATTCTACTGTTGTTGTGTGGATAGATAGATGTATGATAGGTTTAATTATAGTGTCTTTCAAGTTTTCTACTTTCTTATTTTCTTGTTAGCTCTTCTATACATTAGGGTATTGATATTTCCAACTACTATTATTGAATTATTTATTTCTCTTCTATTAGGTGCACATTTCTAATTATTATATACTCTTAAGGGAGAAATGATTTTATCATTATGAAATGCCGTTCTTTGTCTTTTGTATCAACTTTTATATTAAAGCCCATCTCCCCGGATATTAGTTATAGTAACTTTAGCTCTCTTTGTTATTATTTGCATAGCACATCTTTTTTTTTATTCTCAAGGTTTCAACCTATTTATTTATCTGAATCATGTCTCTATAGACAGCACTTAGTTGGATTTTTTAAAAATATTTTTTCCGAATTCTGCTCTTCGACTGGAATGTGTAGTTCATTCATATTTAACACTGTTAATGATAAGTTGATATTTACATCTTCCATTTTACTGTTTGTTTTCTATGTTGTTACATCTTTTTTGTTCCTACATTTCTTCATTGCTGACTTCCTTTGTGTTAAACACATTTGTAATGTGCCATTTTAACTCTTATTATTTTTGCTATAGCTTTGAGATATTTAAACTACTGGTAATCCTAGTGAGTGCCAGTAACATCTTACGTAATTCCAAACTTATTCAAATAATACCAACTTAATTTCAGTAGTATGCAAATCCTTTACTCCTATATAATTCCATTTACACCTCCTGTATGATTATTGTCACAAACTGAATCTTTATATATTGTGCAATCAATCATCAATGTGGATTTATAAATGATTGATTCTCAAATTGTACAGAAAGAAAAAAGTGAGTTGTAAGTAAAAAGTCTATCTTTTCTTTGTAGTGTCTGTTACGGTTTGGATATGTGGTGTCCCCCCAAAACTCATTGTGAGATAATGCAAGAATATGTAGAGGTGAAATGATTCCATAAAGAGAGGTGTATCCTAATCAGTGGATTAATCCATTGATTTGGATAACTGTGCATTGATTGTAGGCTGATAAAGTATGCTGGAGGAAATGTCACCGGGGCAGTGCCTTTAGGGTTCATATTTTGTCCTTGGTGAGCAGAGCTCGCTTTCTCTGCCTCCTGGTTACCTTGTCCTCAGCTGCTTCCCTCTGCCCGGCCCTTCTGCCATGATGTTCTGCCTCACCTTGGGCCCACAGCTATGGAGTCAGCTGAAACCATAGCCCAAAATAAACATATCCTCCTCTGAACTGCTCTGGTCAGATATTTTGGTCACAGCAGTGCAAACCTGACTGAAACCTTCTCCGGTGCATTATCTGGCCATTATTTCTCAGTTCTTTGATTTCTTCATGTGGACCTGAGTTTCTGCCTATTGTCCTTCTGACTTCAGCCAGAAGAAATTCTTTTAGCATTTCCTATTGGGCATGTGTCCTAGCAACAAGTCCTCTCAGCTTTCATTTATCTAGACATTTCTCTTTCATTTTTGAAGGTCAGTTTGACAGCCGTCGAATTATTTGTGTAGCTTTTTCTTTTTTTCAATGATTTGAATGTCATCCCACCACCTTCCACAGATCGACAGAAAGGTCAGATATTGGCAAGTCTTTGGGAGTGAGGCTTTGAAAAGCCCCAACTCTGTTCTGATTCCTCCATACCTAGAATGCATTCTTCTTTTGCTAGGGTTTTGCTGACTTGGAGAATGGAATATGAGGTTAAGGTGAGATAAAATACCATAAAGACATCAGAAAAGCTTTGGTTAATCTCGAGAAAACTAAAAAGTGCATTCTGATTTTATTTATTATTTTTACAAAGGAAACTAAAAGAGCTGTTGGGACAAGATGAAGGAACATGAAATAGAGGCCATTGTTCATCATTTATGATTTTCATTACTGTGTCACAGCATATATTACGGTCATCCACTAATACAGTT
This sequence comes from Aplodontia rufa, assembly GCA_004027875.1. Classification (NCBI taxonomy): domain Eukaryota; kingdom Metazoa; phylum Chordata; class Mammalia; order Rodentia; family Aplodontiidae; genus Aplodontia; species Aplodontia rufa. The sequence continues at coordinate 1,341 of PVKS010039135.1, read as the reverse complement.
TTTTAAATGCTTCAGTTCCTTGATGCAGGAAAGCAAGCTTGCCTGTTTTTAATCTTTTAGAATTTAAATATGAGTAATAGTGCCTTCTGGCTAAGGGAGCAGAATTTATTTCTTTTCTCTTAAAGACCAATGGCCAAGTACAAAAGTCTTTTACAAGCCACTATTGGTAACTTGATGGGGACAAGAACTCCACTGGGCCTGGTCAAAAGTCCATGCCACTCTCGAAATAGAACCGTGGAAAGGAGACGAAGCAACTGGTCGTGCGAGGAGCTACATTTGGTACAGCTGTGTTAAGTGGTTGCCATGGACTAATACGGCAAACATAAATAATTCTCAGGGAAGCAAGTGCCCAGCGAAAGGAGATGACAAGAGAAGTCGCTAATGCTATCAGCTGTCGTCATCTGTTTACACAAGAACGCTGCCAAAGTAACCAGGATAGGCTTGGGTTTTAGCCCCATGACATGATCTTTTTAACCTGATAAGGTGGCCAATGAGAGACTGTTGGCTGCAGAAAACACATACTAAGGCATTTTTAAGATTCAAAGTAATGTGAGGGGCCTGAAGACCCCAAGCTGGACTCTGAGGGCCTGCTGGATTAATAACTGATGTATCTTAGTTACTGCAATATGCAGGGGGATTTTCAGAACCATTTTGCTGGGTACCCGGAAGCTTTCAGACATGGGCTCCCTCTCAAATACAGCAGGCATGAACAGTGGGTAATAAACCAACTGGAGTGACTCCATACAGCCAGGCAGACACACACAGTTTGCAGTTTTTCTGAGTATAAGCAAACAAAAAGTAGAAATTGTGCCTGCTTTTTGGTCAAATCCATCCAACCAAATATTTCCCGTAGAAAATTAACACCAGACCTTCCATGGTATTGTCTGTTGCCCGAGTCTCTTGAACTTGGTACAGCAGGCCCTCCAGATCTGTGGGTTTCGCACCCTCAGATTCAGCCAACCACAGATCAAAAACGTGGTTAAAAAATTTGCATCTCCTCTGAACACATACAAACTTTCCCCCTAAACAATGCTATATGACAACTATTTACATAGCATTCGCGTTGTATTAGGTGTTATAATTATCGAGAGAAGATTTAAAGTACAGAGGAAGAGGCGAATTGGTTTCATGCAAATGCAATTCCACTTTCTAAAAATAACTCCAGTGTTTGTGGATTTTGGTGTCTACAAGGGGACCTGGAACCAATCCCCCGCAGATACCCAGAGATGACTGTTCATACGCCAGGCTTCATCTCATTACCTAAATATGCAAACGGGGAGCCCTATGACCCCAGGTGTAATGCTGGGTTACCCTTGTCATCTGCATGACTTCCTGGTCTCT
>PVKS010039134.1:0-17485 GCA_004027875.1 Aplodontia rufa | reverse complement strand
CCTCGTGAAAAACTAAATAAAGTTATTTCTCACTTTCTCTCTCTCTCTCTCACTGTCCCTCTCTCTTAAAAAAAAAAAAAAAAGAGTGGTTGGGGTTGGAGGCATAGCTTAGTGATGGAGATCCTGCTTAGCATGTGAGAGGCCATGAGATTTTGTCTAAATGCTGCTTTCCTGATTTGATCACCACGTATTATATATGTGTCAAAATATCCTATGGAACCCCATGAATACGTACAATTGTTGTGCCAGTTAACAATGGTTTAAGAATGATTTGTTTGTATGGCAAAGAAGAACGTAGGCATATCGTTTATAAAGTAAGTCATTCATAATTCTGTAAAAGGATGTCAATCAAACTTGACGGTAAAACCTGAAGATTTATGAGCAAAAGAAACAAATATTTCATCTGTTCTTGCCTATAGTCACTCTTTGAATTTTAGATCCCTCCTCACCAACATTTTCTTAGTTGAAAGAAGAGAATTATAGGTATTTTGCTGAAGTGGTTTGTTGTTCTGACTTGAAAATTCATTATTTTACCAAAATTAGAAAAACTAGATTTTTTTTTTAACTTGGCTAACCACTATTCTTCTTTAATCTGAAAAAAAAAAGATTTTTGTTTACGGAGGAATAGTCTTATTTTTAAGAATTGCAAGTATATATTTTGTCTAATGTCTAGATGTTTTGTCAATGATCAGGTAACAGGGTTTTATCTGTTTATATTACTAAACATTGATATACACATATATTTACCCACGCTTGCATTAAGGTTATCTCAAGTGAGATCTGAGACAATAAACTTTTGTTCCATAATGACTACTGTCACTTTGGAAATTTGTGGTGGTGCCAAATGGAATTCCAGGGCAGCTGCCCCATCCTGGGTGAAGGCACCCCATGTGTCCTGGGCTTGATACCACAATGCCATCTCTGTCCTTCATTTGACCAGGTTCTGTTACTCTGACTTATTTCTTCATAATGTTTCTTACACCCACTCTTTCCTCATTCTTTTTGCATCAATGGGAAGAGACGGGGCTGGAGCGGTAGCTTGGTGGTTATGGTGTTTGCCTGGCATGCGCCAGGACGAAGGTTCAAATCCCAGCACCGTGTACACAATGAAATGTTGGAGCAACGAAAGCCACATGAAAAACTAAATAGAATTGATTCTCTCTGTCTCTCTCTCACTGTCCTCTCTTAAAAAAAAAAAAAAAAAAATATATATATATATATATATGCTTATAAATCAATGGGAAGAGACACTTTTCCCCCCCTAATGTGGACTTTTGGGGCCCCTCCCAATTGTTATTATTGTTGTTGTTGCTGCCTTTTGTTTTTGTGGTACTGGAGATTGGACTCAGGGCTTTGCACACCTAGGCAAGCACTCTCCCACTGAGCCATACTCCCAGCCTTCCAATTTATCTCATTTCTGTCTTGCTCCTTTCTAAACTTCCTACGGCATCTATTTAACTACAAAGCCCAACCTCTCAGCTGAGCATGGTGGCACACATCTGGATCCCCAGTTACCCAGGAGGCTGATGCAGGAGGATTGCTTGAGTTTGGGACTCGTTTGGGAAATACATCTCAAATAAATAACTAAAACTGAAGTGCACCCTTTCTGCCTGATCTGCTGGGACCCTCTAGAATCCGGCATGATTCAGCTACCACATGACATGCTTATGACAGATAGAGTGGGATCAAGGGAAGACCTAAACCTTTTTCCTTCTTCCTTTTCTTTCTCTTCCTTCTTTTTATCACTCCTTTTCTCCCCACCCCCATTTTTCCTCCTTTTTCTCTTTGCTTAAGTGATTCTCTCCATTATATATTCAAATCCTGACTAAAAAAATTTTTTAAAAGATTTTTGGAAAATGACACCTCACTGAGTTTAACACCAAGCCTCAAAAAATCCCTTTCCCTCTCATATAAAGATAACACAGCTGTGTGTGCACTTACGATGTTGTACAGTGTGTGATGACCACATCCCGATTTCATAGAGTAGGAAATTGAGTAAAAGAGAGGGTAGAGACATTGTCTGGGGCTATCCAGTTCAGAATGATGGAGATGAGGGCTGGAGCAGTGGCTCAGACGTTATAGCAATTGCCTGGCATGCACAAGGATGCGGATTCAAACGCCAATACCACATACACAACGAAGTGTCAGAGCAACGAAAACCACAGGAAAAACTAAATAAAACTGACTCTCTCACACACACACATTATCCCTTTTCTCTCTTAAAAAAAGAAAGAAAAGAGAAGAATGGAGATGAGTCATTGCCTGTGGAGCTTAAAGCATGTCCTGCCCAGCCCAGCTTCCAGCTCCTCCAACAGGGGGCTCTGTTGACATCTCTTTTATTTAAATAGTACTAATAACTGATCCTTAACCACAAAATTCTTTGCATCAACATTGAAAAACTTTTGTGTGCATGTCTTCCCCTCACAGCTAACCCCGATAGTCTTCAGGGCAAGGGTGGGGTCCTACATTATTTTGTATTCTTCTCTGCACCAAGATAGAAATAAACAGAGTTCCCAGCTCTGACGGAGTTTCTTCCTTTTGAGTCTGATTCTATTTAGAAGGCTGTTCCTTTGAACATTAACTCCACTGCAGGAGAGCAGAGACTTAAGCTATTTGATACTGAGTACATCACCCACATCTTCTTTACTCAAAAGAGATATCACATGTGAAGAACGGGGCAGCACTTGGGAAGCTTCTAGGAGTGGCCAATGAAAAAGACCGCACAGCCTTTTATTCATTTGCTGTAGTCCAAGCATCTTTCTTCCTCTTACCAGCACGAAACTCTCAAAAGGCAAAAGGAGAACATGATTTGTAGGGCCTCTCTTCTGGGATGCAGTTCTTGTAAGCTGAAAGTTAAAAGCTGAAGTTTCAAGAATTTCTGGATGCATTGCAAAGCACATCTGTCTACTGGGACGTTCGATTCAGGAAAAGATTGATTATTGGCAGGTGAAGGTTAAGAGGGAGGCTTTACTTGAACAGGAAGTCTATTTATAGAACATGTTATATTATAGAAAGGAGATTTGGTACTAAGCCAATTAGTGATAGGAGTTAAAGATAATATCCACAGGTGCACATTTCTAAAGTAAGTTATCAATAAATGCAAATAAATGCACATTCTGATTGCAATTAATCCATTTTTTGCATCATGACTCTTGGATAGGTCATTAATAATCTAATCTTCAGTTTTATTTTAAATTATTATAGCAGGACTAGCCTATAGGTTAATATATCATACAACAAAATTGGACAAAACAAACTATAATTCATGTTTGCATTTCAGTTATTAGGTAGATGCAATTATTGCTCAGAAAAAAAATGAGAAGACAGAGTGGATAGTATTTGGATCTTTTTCATCAAGGGAATATGGGAGGATTTTTCCTGAGTTCTTGAAACAATCTTGTTTCAGTACCTTTTTGTAACTATGAAGTAAAAAAGATATGTGTATTAGTTGTACTATTTGTAGGCAGAAGAAAAATCAAGGAACAAAGTTATAAAACTAGTTCGTGGCTGAGATTATAGCTCAATGGTAAAGGGTTGCCTGGTGCCTGATATGGTGCATACACCTGTAATCCCAGTGACACAGGAGACTTAGTTAGGAGAATCACAAGTTCAAAGCCAGCCTCAGCAGGTTAGCAAGGTTCTAAGCAATTAATTGAGCACGATCCTGTCTTAAAAATTAAAAAAACAAGAAAGGGCTGCGGTAGTAGTTCAGTGGTTAAGCACCCCTAGGTTCAAGCACCAGTACAGGGGAAAAAAAAAAAAAAGAAAGAAAGAAAGGAAAGAAGGAAGGAAGGAAGGAAGAAAAGAAAATGATTGGCATGCACAAGGTTTTGGATTCAATCTCCAGTTACCAGAATGGCAAAACTAAAAAGTTCCATGCCTTTAATCCCAGCTGTTTAGGAGTCCAAGGCAAGAGGATTGCAAGTTTCAGGCCAGACTGGGCAATTTAGTGAGACCTTGTCTCAAAATAAATTTTGAAAAAGCTGAGGATGTAGTTTACAGGTATAAATAAATAAATAAAATAAAAATCCGCAAACTAGTTCAGTTAATTGTAGCAACAAAACCAGTAACTCACACTGGCAATTTGTGGCTCAACTCAAATTTGGGACAATGACAACAGAATGGATTAAAGCTGAGGAGAAATAAAACAAACGCATACAAATTACCTGTAGGTAGATGAAAATTGGCATCAGTCAGTATCTTAGGAATAGAAAATTCAATGATTACTTTTATAATGTGCTTGGGTATATGACAAGCCAAGTCCCTGGCTTACAATGATACACTTCTCTTAACAAAAATGTCTAGGCTTGCTCATGAATTCATTGTACACATGGACTTTAGATTCTTTTTTTTGTTTTTTTTTTTCACATTTAATAAGAGCCATCTGGTCTCCTGCCAGTTGTCAACTGTACTCCTATCACCAACTCCTAACCTTGTTCTAGAATTTGATTAGTATGGCATGAAACGTGTAGATCAATTTTGAGACTCTTTGACAATTAAGGCTTTACATCTGGAAATGTAGTGTTCGTTTATGCACCATAGAGGTTTGATGTCAACTACAGTTAAACAATGGCATGTCTGAGTCCCTGACACGCACACTTTAAAAATAGCTATTCATACCTGTGTTGTAAAAGAGAAAACACACACACACACACACACACAAACGCACACACAGAACAACAAAACAGGGTATAAGAAAAGGTCTTCACTTTGAAGGCAATGTGGAGAGCTATATTATTTTCAACTAGTAAAGGTTTAATATCTTACTACTCAGGACTACATGGACCATATATTTGGGGGCAAAGTAGATGAGCTTGGCTGGAATAGCTGCACAGGCATTACTACTGCTCTTTGAAAGTCCTATAGAACAGGTTTCTCCAGAAACATCCCATCCTAGGCAGTTCTAATTTCTCTCCTCTCCCTGGCCTAGGACAGGTGCAGAACAGATGATCAGGGTTGAAAAGAACACCCTTTGATCTACCCCCAGCCCCTGAGACTGGAACTGAATGACCAGAGTACAAGAATATATTTTCCAAGTCGCATTCAGTACTTTCTCAATCAGTTGCTCTTATGGGAAAAAGACACCAAAAGAAGGTTTGGTATTTGGCAGTGGATGCAGAATTTGGGAACAGGCTAAAGCTTCTTGTTTTCAGCTTTTTTGTTATATTTGCTTTGGAGGTGAAGGACAGCAAAGGTTCAAGCCCCTTGTCTTGCCTAAATGGTATTTTGCTTTACCAATCATTTCTGGAAGCTTGACCTGACTCTTCATAGTATTTTGGTCGAGTTATTATTTCTTTCTAAATAATGTCCTAGAAAGAAGGAATAGGACATGATTCTAGGGGAATCCACATCCCTGTAAGATCCCCCACAGCACAGTGGACCAGGCTTTCCTTTTATTATCCTTAACAGAGGACCCAGGTCTCCTATCCTCCCTGCGACATGTATCAGCTGTTGCCATTGTCCCTTTAGATGTATCAGCTGTTGCCATTGTCCCTTTAGATTCATGAACTCAGTTGCTCCACATTCCTAATTGCCAAAACTACCTCCCTCACTTTCCCTTTCTCTACTCCATCCCCTGCCCCTAGTGGCAGAAGAAAATGCTGTAGGAACATATGCCAAAAATAGAATTAATTATTGACATAACTGAGATGAACAAATTCCAGCATCCTATATCTACATCCACATATGCTCCTAGTAAACTTCTCTCTCCTGTTTCCTGGACATCCAGCATTAATACATGCTTTCTTCATGACATTCCCAAGGGAAGTAGCTCTATATCCATTTTACAGAGGAGGGTGCTGAAACTCAGAATGGTTAATTCCCCTCTCTGAGGTCACACAGCTAGGTGGTCTCTGGATTAGAAAGCTGATCTGTTTGAACCCAAAGCCTGTACTCTCCTGCGCCAAAGTCATATTTGGAATCTCACATGCTAGAAGAATAGCTAATAGGTGTAATATTTACCATAGTTACAGAAATCTGAATAGAAGGGAATTTTTATATAATACTCAAACTTAATTTGGGGCAATAATTTTACATTCGCCCTAAGTGGCAATTCCCCTAAGAGTTCCTGAAGATAAAACACGTTGAGTTTCATCATTTTTTCCTTTCCTCTCATGGATGGGGAGGAAGGTACAAGAGTGGGTTCATGGTGCCCAAATGGGGTAAATAGAGGAAAGGACCCTGGATGCCTGAGTGTCCCACATTATTAGTGTCTTCTGTGGGACATAAAAGTGGATCAGGCCCATCCCCATCACCCTTTCTTTTATTCAAGGAATAAAAAAGCAAATTACGATGGAGGATAAAAAAAAAAAATAAGGCAGTTGTACTAAATGACATCCACAAATAACTAACGGCCAGCATCAGGGAAAGTAAACATCACTGGAAGATGTGGTGGTCACCGGGAGATGTGGGAAGGAGCTAGAACTTAAGCTAAAAGTTTGAGAGATGTGCAGATAGAAGAGAATGAATGAGGGAGTACTTTCCTCACACAGGCTTAGGAGGAACTGTGCTATGAGCTCATTTTACAGTCAACGAGAAAGCTGGAGTGGTTAGGGTTAAAAGAGACTAGGGAGGGGAGGACATTGGCCACAGTCACTGGGGGAAAGGTAGGCTTCCGACAGGTTGTGGTGAGGATATGGTTGGAAAGCTGGGGTCAAGTACCAGAGGGTCAGCACAACAGAATGACAAGTCTGAACTTTATCCTGTGGGTACTGAAGTTCCCTGGGGTAATTCCCAGAGGACAATGCTTTGATAGAAGCGGTGTTCTAAGAAGTACCAAAAAAAAAAAAAAGAGGAGAAGAGGGGTGGGGGGGCAGTGGAGGCAGAGGACCGGTTTAAGGAGGCTGTTGCAATGACCCACTCGTGAGAGCATCATCGCACCTGGACAGTAGCTGTGGGCCACATGTGGAAGGCATTTTAAAAGATGGACTCAGGGGCTGTAATGGCAGCACCACATATACAACAAAGTGTTAGACCAATGAAAGCCACGTGAAAAACTAAATAAAACTGATTCTCTCTCTCTCTCTCTCACTGTCCCTCTCTTAAAAAAAAAAAAAAAAGGACTCGGAGTTCAGTGACAGATTGGCTATGGGAATATTCGGGTGCCAGGGGGAAGGCTAACAGGCCAATTCCCCTCCTCCCCAGCATATTGAGATTGAATTGAAAATATTTTAAATAGGAAACATATTTCAGGACAAACTTTTTCCATAAAATGTCTTCTTTCAACTTTTTTTCATGGATCTAACGCAAAGTAAATGCGAATTTACCATACGACCATAGACTTAACTTTATACATGAGCCCTGTCCCCCCAAAGTCAATAATGATGATTAAAAATAATAATCTATTTAGAGTCAGCTTTAAAAAAAAATCTTAATCCCCTTAAATTTGCTCCATGCTCTGCACACAAAAGTATTACACACAGAGAAAAGAACCAGATGTCCTGACCTGACCCATAAGGTTGGCCTCTTCCACATAATGGTGGGGGAAATCTTAATACTATATAGAGCTCAGTATCAGAATCCTGCTTTGTGCATTTAATGAATAAATGAGTTTTTAAATCTAAAACACAAAAGAACCAAACCCCTATCCATTCCTATATGGATAGGTAATTAGGAGAGGAAATGAAAGGTGTCCCATTTGCCACTTGTCTTGACTATGAGGATGGAAATGACAACAGTCTGACATCATATCAATTTCCTTAGAAGGAAAGAGACCCTTTCAGTTCCTTGAGGAAGGTCCCCATGTGTTCTGTCAATACCTGGGGGAGTGTATTTTAGTATTCCTCTCCCCCCATTAACTTCATGTTTTTCCCATATCACCTCTAAGATTTGTCACCTTAGTACATAAATACGTACAGAGAAGCCTAGAGCAACAGTGCACACTGAGATCGCCCCACCCCCAGCTGTCCCTGGGAAGGGAATTGCCTGTGTTCAAACACTTTTACAGCTGTTTGAGTACTGATGGGAACTTCATGTGTGTTACCAGCACAAGCGCTGTCAGGGAGAAACCAAATGTCAAACCGAGGTATGTGGAAGTCACCATAAATAAGTCTCTGAATGTTCACCATCTGGAATGGTAGATTTAGATTTTGACTAGGAACCAGGCTTGCCCTGTGTGCACTGTCTGAAGTCAGCCCTTCAAGTTCACCAAATAATTTCATATTACCTTGTTAGGGGGACAAAAACACAACTTTACCTCTTTGAGCGTGAATTTATTATTTTTCTACACTTCCTTCCTTGTTACCATCCCACACAATCCTTCAAATGATTGATTTTAGGGGCAGGATTCTTGCATGTTGTCCATCCTGTGTGGACAGCTTTGTGATCAGTCTAGAGCACCAGGGACATAGAGTTGCAGGGCTCCTGGTTCTAAACAGCACCTTGTCTTTGTTAGAATGCTTTCACACCACATCTTGTGGGGGAGTCCAGCCTGTGATCAGGAAGTTTCCTTCTTCCTGAAATGTCTCGCAGTGGTGGAAAATGGCATGGACAGTTAGCAGCACACCTGTTCCATGCTGTACAAGGAGTTCTGAGCCTGAGACAATATGATATCAGTCTGCCTTTCCGTTCTTTATTATTTAAGTCCCACTTCCATTGTAAAGCCAAAGTGGAATGACTGGAATTCCAAAAGACTTCAGCTTGCGAACTAAGTCCTATTTTGGTTATGTAATATTGGGAATCAGATAATACTCGGCCAGAATAACTGCATGGTTATAAAAATGTTTTCTCACTGAAAAATTTTCAAATCATAACCAGAGAACATTCTGAATAATAACTAAGCAGTATACTAAAATGTTGTTTTAATCTTTACTTTTAAATTTATGTATTTATTTACTGTTGTGTGTGCGTGTGTGATGTGTGTGTATGTATGGTGCTTGGGATTGAACCCAGGACTTTATGCATGCTAGGCAAGCACTTTACTATAGAAAGACAATGTCAGCCCGAACCTTAACTTTTTCTAAAATCAGAATTTAAAATTGCAATATATATACGTGTGTATGTATGTATATGTGTGTGTGTGTATATATGTGTATGTATATGTGTGTATATATGTGTACATATATACATACATTTATGTGTGTGTGTATATATTATATATATAATGCAATTTGAAACATCACTTTACAGGTATCTTTATGCAGTTCAGTATTAAAACTCACTAGCCACCAATCCTGCTATTCAACTTACTAAACGGCTCCTATTTCAGAATAGCTTATATACAGTATTATTAACACTGTCTCACCTGCAAAGAGTGAGGTTCGTGTTGGGTTTCTCTACCAAATGTGTAAGTCCAGTAAGAGCAAGAATTCTTGCACATCACAGGTATATTATGAAGGTGTAGAGAAGGGCAAAGTTTGGGTGACAAATGAAGTAACTCATGGACTCACCTCTCTTGTGCAAACATTTAAAAGGTAAAAATTTCATGTTTTGATCACCATAAAAGTAGAACATCCTTCTGAAAGGCCTTTTTTATATGACAAATTAAGCATAGGATATAAACCTCCGTTGTTACGTTCCATTGCATTCAGTTTAAACTTGATGGGTGCGTGGGGAGAGTGGTCACTCACACACAGAATGACAACTCATTTTATGCTGTTGAAGCCCTGGATGCCCATTAATGTCCAATGAGTAATTTATAATTAAAACTTTTTGTTTTGTTGATAACCAAGTCTGAATATCTATTTACATTTAATTAGCACTTCAGATAGCCTGTTTAAAGCCAGTGAACACAGTGACTTTAATGATCCATTACAGATATGCTACTTTAGTTTTCCATGACTTGTAAAACTTTCACAAACAGATCTGCAAATGAATTACCTCCATCTGCTCCCCCTGCAGCTGCAAGAGGGCTGTGTTAAAGAGCATTTTCTTCCTTCCTCCTCTTCTGCTTTTCTTCCAGCTCCCAGCATTTTCGTTCTAAAGTCAACCTATCTGCTGCTGAGAGGGTAGCCCCTTCTCAGGAGTTTCCAAACTTTACAGTCCATCTCCAAAAAACAAAATTTTAAAAACCACTTTGCTCCATCATAAATCACACACAATCTACCTTGCACCAGTCGGTTAACAAAGCATTTCCATCTCTGCCAGCAACTCCGTGCTAGATCCTTCAAAGACTCCTTATGAATTGGGCAGCAGTCGCATGCAACAGTTTGAAACCGAATCCTAATTCTGAAAGCTAAAATAAATGCTTTCTTGGCCTTCTCTATCCCTTACTAGCAATTTAGTTATTGCTTTGCGCATATAATGGGGATCTTAAAGGGCACAAACACGGCTCCAAAAGACATTTTCTTAGCTACACCTTCCAAAGCAAGGCATGAGAAGTGTGAGCTCTGCAGAGACAGCCAAGCTTCAAGCTCTGTGCACTGTTATCTGTCAGCCGTACAATAGCAGCATTGATAGGACCGCACAACTGGCTTTGACGCGTGTGCTGCGCTAGCATTCCATTCACAACTATGGCAAAAGAGAGAGAGACAGAAGCATTCAATGTCTTTTACTTTACCTGGAAAAAAAAAACGGCTTTTCTTGTGGCTGCTGAAAATAAATTCCTCCTGTTCTTCCAAAAGCAAAGTAGTTGCAACTCTCACTTGGAGAAGACCACACAGCTCCAGCGAGGCAGCCTTCCTTCTGTTAATCCCCACTCCAATGTGATGACACACACTAACCCCAACCATCTGTTGAAACACGTCCTGAAGCACTCAGCGCGGTGGTGTGTCAAGACAGGCTGCCCAATCCAATTGCTGGGGCTGGGTGTCTCCTACGGATTGGAGGCTGAGGGCAGGGCTGAAACAGGAGGTCTGAGAACTCCCAGTCAAGTAACCTGAGATTTTCCGAGAGAAAGGACTGCTATAAAAAGAGAAGTGGTGGGAGGTGCTAAAGGGAAGGTAGAGGGAATGAATTATTCTGGTGGCCAGTTGGGCGTTAGTTTTCACAACTCCTCCTTGTGCTCCTCCGGGACAACGGGGACAACGGGGACCCTCCGTAGGATGTCCAGAAACACTAAAAATCCTTTACAGCCAATCTATTGAGGGCAATCTTCTCAGCAAGCCACTTCCCCCCTCCCCCAGGAGATAAAAGATTCCTTTTGACATGCAGATAAAGTGTTAAATGTGGGAGTAGTTTGCACTGAAATGTGACATCTACATTTTGAAATCTCAACTCCTACCTTCCTTTTGATTAGATCGTGGCTGACTTCAACATTCCTGGAGGGTGTGGGTGGGGGGCGCCACTAAAAAGCAGAAACTTCTCTGTTGCCACATACAGCTTTGCATCTCTTGCCACAGGCTGAAGTTCAGAACCGGTCAATGAAAATCATTTTCATTTCTGCTCCTGTAAAAATCGCAAAAGCGCTCCCATAGATAAAGGTGGCATTTTTTTAATCACTTGCTACTTTTACAGACACCTCTTTGTAGAAGCACTCGGTACCAGAGGGTTGCACTGTCATTGATTATTTTTATTGGCTTCTGGTTAATTGCACTTATAATGTCCATATAGCTCAAAATGCTCATTAACAATTATGCTTTGAAATGTTTTCAATTTTTAGTCATTTCAGTACTTCCTTCTTATGTGAATTTTTTTTTTTAGTCCTCTGGACTATTTTAATAGAACTAATTACTTTGATAGCAGTCTGAATTAGAACATGGCTTTGTTACAGTACCTTGAGAAGAAGTCTGGAAATAAATTAATTGCTTACAAATTTTATCATTTCAAAAATTCCATCAGATATCTAAGGGATTTTGATAATCTTAAAGAGAAAATAGGAATTTTAAGTATGATCAATCTTAAAGAGAAAATAGGAATTTTAAGTATGATCAACTCCCTGACAATGTCTGCGGGAAGCCAACATTTAACATTTTGAATTTTTTCTAGCTGGGAGGGAGAGTGCTTGGGGGGAAAAAAAGAACACTTTAAATTTGTCTAGAGCATTAATATCTAGATTGTAAATGAGTATCTAATATTTACAGTGTCAGTGTCTCAGAGAATTATTTCAATATCTAGTAACATCAACTTAAACTCATCTTTTTCCAGGAATTTTTGATGAAATTATATTAAGAAACTTAAAAATGATTCCTGGTGCAATTTTCTTTTTTGGAAGCACAGGATTATAAAACTATTATTTTTATATAGTGAAGCTTTTCTGTAACTGGGTTGTAAAGAAGGAGGGAAAAAAAAAGGAGGGGAATCAGAGTTTGGAGTCCTGATTCATTTGCTCAGTTTCTTCCCAGAAGTGATTATGAGGTGTCTGTTTCACAATAAATAGTGTATTCACTAAACCACTACTCCTAATCACCTAAATCCAGATACATAATCAACACAAACATTTTCAACAGTGGCAAGTGGCAGGGCAGGGCTAAAACTTCCCTGGGGCACCATAAATTTTTAATAGTGCCAATTATTGTAAGGCAGGGTTTTTTTTTCTTCTTTTCCTTTTTTTTTTTTTTTTTTTTTTTTTGTAGGGGAGGTAAAGGGCTAATCCAACCAGACCTATGTCTGGAAACCAGGATTACCTCAACTGCATAGATTTTGAAGACCCAGGAGACATTATTAAGGTAGTTTGCATTCTCTTAAACTCTAAATTGAGTTACTGAAGTAAAACCTAAGAAACTGGAAAGGTGCTAAATCAATATGTTTTATCAGCCCCATTGCTTGTAGCCCACCTTCTCAAAGACTTTTCCCTGATGGGCCTGGCACTGACCTATATTATTGTTTAAAATGCTTTTTAAAAAATGAACATTTTCTTATCTTCCTAATTGTAAACATTTTCATTAAAGCTACGTTACTACTTCTCTTTTATGGATAATTTCAGCTATTTACCCTGCGTAGCACTTGCTTTAAAATACAGAATGCAAGTGTGCACTAGATCCGGGCGTTTGCTCCTGGTGCAAGACTTGCTCTGAGCAGTGGCTGTCCATGCCACCTTTCAAAAATGTTGCAAAACGAGTCCACAAAGAGGCATTTTCCTTGTTGTTCTGAAATGCATTTGTTAGGGAAAAGCAACTCCAATCAGAACCTGAAGCTGGTGCTGCAGGATGAGGTCCCTGCTCTCCTTTTCACTGTAGCCAGCTTTCATGCTGAGCAGAGTGTCAGTGTAGAAGTTAAGAATTTTCCATTACTTTCCTGCCTTTCTCCTTACCATCTGCAAACAGTTTATTTTTTAAGGGGGGAACAAAAAGTGAAATTGATTCTGTCTTGAAAAATCGAAACCTAGACTGCAGCACATTTTAAAGATGATACCCAGCGTTTTAAAGTCAGGATGAACGAGGGAGGCTGTGTGCAGAGTGAATAGCTTCATCAGAGGAATTAAGTATAGACCCTCCTAAAATGAAAGATTGATTGTAGGTAACGGTGTTATTGAAGAATAGCCCCTCCTATTCTGTTCCTACAGTTAAAATGTCCCTTTACTTATTAGCTCCAATTAGTTTCCATGGTAACCGTCCAGCCCTTGTAAACCCCGCTCTCTGAGCTTCACTCATCTTTGTCTACACTGAGCTCACCACCCTTCTTCCTCCCCAGATGGTAGTTGAGCTGAGTCTGTATCTGTATCCATATCGTTTGCACACACGTAACTGGCACAGAAGCGCGCACGTTCACTTTTTTTGCTAGCACAATGGTGGCCAAGGGAGAATGGAAGTGGCATTGAATCCCCCAGTTACAGCGCGTGCATCTGCTGCCACACTAATTCTCCCCCCCCTTTTGGTTATTGTTTCTTCCAGTCTTGTTCTATTATCATCTGTTTGTTGCTCATAATTTCTTTTCAGGGAAGCCAATACAGTATAATAAAGACCTCATTAAACAGAAACACCTATCAGCTTCAGAGAAAGCCCTAAACTATCCCTTTTTGTTGAAAGAATCATTAAAATGAAAAAAAAAAACAAAACCCAAACACTTGTTATGCTTGAAAAAAAGAGAACAAAGCCAGCACCAAGGTTTACCAAGCCAGGAGGCTAAGAGGAAGATTTAATGCACTTAAGACATTGTGGTTCCTTGCCCCGTTTGCTGCCAGTTGGCCAAGAATCCCAACCTGAACACAGTGAACAAAGATCAGGGAAGCTGAGAGAGCTGGCTTTGGTGGGGAGGGGGTTCCCAGAGATCTGCAGCATCTTCGAGCTCTGCTGTGGTGCTGCTGCGGGCAGGTGATACTGCTGGGATCCTGGAATTGGGTGGTGTGATCAGGAAGAATCAGATGGGCGGTGGGGACAGGCCTTCTGCTAACTCTTGACATTCCAAGAACTCAGGAAGTGAAGCTCCGGGTTCCCACTGCGTGCTTACTTTACTTCTTTGGACACAAGTTGTTTTGGAGGACCTGAGGACAAAGCTCAGTACTGGTAGAACATTTGCCTAGCATGTATGAGATCCTGGATTCCATCCTCAGCACTGCAAAAAATAAAAAATAAAAAAAACTACAATCATAACTCAGTGTTACTCAGAGGTAAACCACCCCCTTATAAACGCTGAGGAGATGCCAACATCTTAGAAGTCAGTTTCTTGTGGTACTCATGTTTAATCTTGATAAAAGTTACATCAAATGGTAGAGTTACATTTCTCCTTTTTGTAATATCTCTGCTGCCATTTTTCAAACACCAACTTTGACATGAATGGAATGGTGAAGATTTACCCAATGCTGGCCGGGTGCTGTGGTGCATGCCTGTAATCCCAGGGACTCCGGAGGCTGAGGCAGGAGGATTGCAAGTTCTAGAGCAGCCTCAGCAATTTAGCAAGGCCCTTACTAACTTTGCGAGACCCTGTCGCCAAAAAATAAATAAATAAATAAAATGGGCTGGGGATGTGGCTCAGTGGTTAATCACCCCTGGATTCAATTCCTGGTAACAAAGCAAAACAAAATAAACAAACAAAAAACGACTTAACCAATTCTGATGGAATATTTTATTTATTTATTTATTTTTTTGTGGTGGTGGTGGTGGTGGGGAGACTGGGAATTTGAACCCGGGGGTGCTTTACCACTGAGCTCCATCCCCCAGTGCTTTCTCTTTTTATTCTGAGACAAAGTCTTGCTATGTTGCTTTGAGTAGCTTTAAACTTGCCATCCTCCTGTCGTTCTCCACCCCTCACAATCTATTAGAAATAGAAAACATTTTTTTCTTCCGATCACCAGTGTTACATTTGCTAGAATATGGGAATCTGTGAATCTTTTTATACTGTTACATTTTTTCTTTGACGGTAACATTCTTTAGATTTCTTTTCCCTTAAGCAAATGACAAATGCCATCCAACGTTCCCTGACTAGGAACATGTATAACGATTAGCTCATTGCCATTCATATCATAAAGTGTCTGTAGATATGCAATAAATCTTGTAACTTGGAGCGTCCTGAACATCTAAACTGCTCGAGGCCACACAGCTTCAGACATTCCCTTAATTCTCTTTCAGCTAAACGCCTTTATTCACATGGAACCAAGTCACTCCCAGAAAGAGAGGAAAAATTATTGTTTGTTAAACGAATTCACGTGCCAGGCAGTAAGCAGTGGATTCATCCGTGTTTGAGATGGCTATGGAGCTGAAAGGAGGATGTCTCTGGAGCCAGTGGGAGCCTTCAGGCCAGACAGCGAGTGGTTTTACGACTGAAATAAAGTTCCCTCTAAGAAGCACAAGTCTGAAGCCTGCTGAAATCACGTGTAGCTGCACCATAAATAATTTTAGGAAGACAAGCTGGAGTGGTAAATGACTTGGGATGAAGCAGTGACCCACGCATGGGATAATTTAAGAAAAAATACTGCATTTAATAAAATTATGAAATTACAATAGCAAAATTTTTAGAAATCAATTCTCAATCTGTATTTGTGGAAATCAGTGTTTGGAGCATTGGGCTTTATTTAGTCTTCCTTTAAACTGATAATTAAATTTCTGAGACATAATAACTCAAAGTATGAATAGCAAGTAAGAAAAAAAATCCCGTTAACTTTAGCAATCGGAACTTGAGGTTTTGTTATACCTACCTGGAGGGAGGGTTGAGGATATTTGAGATGGAGCACACCCTAAATCTAATAAGTCTAGGAATTGTCTTTCCTTTGTAACATACGTGTTCTCTAATTAAGGTGAGTGGTTGATGCAGAGATGGGCATCGCTTGGGTCCAGAGAATAGAGTAGAATTTTTCTTTTGGAAAGAAAAATAGACAAAAGGTACTCGCCTCATTTTAGCGAAGAGAGAAGCAAGATCCAGGGAGGTACAAAGGTAACGTCTGAGTCATTGCTGCAGCTGGGAATACACTCCAAGATCTCATCTGATAGCGCACGTATTTTTCTCTCAGTAACTACATGCACTTTTTTTTTAGAAACAAAATTCAGAACTGCAAACATTCTGTTAAATTGGAGTAATTATGTTTTACCAGTGGCACACTGCATAATTTGAGAAGTCAGTGTGACTTTAAATGCACGAAATACCTTTAGTTATGCAGTATTTCTTTTTTAAGTCATCAGACTGATTAAAAGGCATGAGAATTGTTAGGCTGATATAATTGTAAATGCAGCAGGGCTTTGATTAATAATTTTTACATAAAGTGATTTTTTTTAATGGCCATGCTTCATTGGAAAAAATGTGATAGATCCCAAGGGACATACCTCACCTCCCTGTCTTACTTTCATAATTTTTTTCAATGTATGTATTAGAGATTTGAGGATCTCTCAGTGAGACAGAGATAAATGCTATACAGGTTTTGGAAGAAATGGACATCAGATCCTAAATTTTTTCCTTAATAAAGCCATAAGACAATTAGAATATAGGGCAGGAAAACTGGTACAGCCACTCTGGAAAGCAGTGTGGAGACTCCTCAAAAAATTAGGGCTGGAACTGCCTTTTGACCCAGCTATCCCACTCCTGGGTATCTTCCCCAAAGAGCTAGAATTGACTTACCACAGAGATACAGCTTCATCAATGTTTATAGCAGCCCAATTTACAATAGCTAAATTATGGAACCAACCCAGATGCCCCTCACTTGATGAATGGATCCAGAAACTGTGGTACATATATACAGTGGAATACTACTCAGCTATTAGAGAAAATGATACTATGGCTTTTGCAGCCAAATGGATGGAGATGGAAAAAAATTTTGCTAAGTGAAGTATCCTAAACTCAGAGACTCAAGAGCCGAATGTTTTCTCTCATTTGTGGAAACTAGAATGTAAGTGGAAACAGTTTGTTAGATGGCTAACCTAAGAATTACCTCAACATGTATGAATTCTTACATGATCATGGGGAACTGTGCTAAGATTCCTGGGGGACATAGGGAGGGAGCGGGGAAGGGAATAGGAAGGACATCAAGGTGACCAGAGGGAGGTAGTATGAGTGAATCTAATCTGAGAGGAACCTCCAACTTCCACGAGAAGTCCAATTAACTTGGGGCTTAAGTAAAGTGAAAGATGGAACCATGGGGAACCCAAAGTGGGGAAACCATGACCTGACACCAGTATTGACTTGTTCTGTCATTACACTGCTGTTCTTGATTGTTTGATGATGAACCCCTCCTAATTGTAAGACC
>PVKS010039133.1:0-17479 GCA_004027875.1 Aplodontia rufa | reverse complement strand
ATCCCAGAAGCCGATGTCATTCCTCCACGAACTACCCATTTAACGCATGAGTTCTTCTGGGGGAAACTGCAACAGGTAAAACCCAAGGTGGTTATCCACGTTTTGGCATTTCCCCTGGATAACAAAATTTATATCCATTGATTGCTAATGTTTTGATAATGTTTCCCCCTCAACTGTATCTCTATATACTTCTAAAAAAAAAAAAGAACAAAATGTTAAAAAAAAATCTTTAGGACTGAAAGGAGTTTTCATGTTCCTGTTTTGTAGGAAAATCACCAAGCGTCCCATGATTTTTTTTTTATTAAGGAGTTGAGTTTTATGATCATGAATGTGTATAAAGTAACAGTATGATATGTATTTGTACCTACACTATAGTTACCCCAATGTTGCCCACACCCCAGTCTCTTGATTCTTCTATATTACATCCCTATAGCAGATATTAATGTCCACAAATATACATGTATAAGATTGTAAATTTTCCAGGATTAAATGATTCTGCAAGCATTGTTTGACTTCCTGCAGGGTAAAAAGTATGCTACCTTGTTGATTGTCTCCCTAGATCCTCTATCTTCCCTTCCTCTCCCCTCCTCTGCTTCTCCCTTTCCCTTCCCCACCTACATGTCTATGGTTACCCTAGATTATGTGTTGCTACTCCCTTTGCTGAGTCTAGTACATGAGTTTGACAACCTTTCCCGCAGCCTGAGTTAGCTCCAGCCTCTGCAAATGAAGGTAAACATTCGACCCTTGACTCTGGGTTTGGGTAACTTCACTCAGCTTGATTTCTTCCATTTAGCCGGAAAGGTTGCAATGTTGTTGTTTCTAATAGCTGAATAGAACTCCATTGTATATATATATAACAGAGCTTTTGGATCCATTCATCCAGTGAGGATGTCCCACAGTTGTGAGAATACACTAAGGCCACAGCAAGCTGGAGACTGCTGGAGACTGCTGGGCACACTCTTTTGGTTCTACCGAGACATGTGGCATGCAGAGGAGGAGCCTGTTCATTTCCTACGGACAGTGGTGCGGAGGGGCTTGGGAAGGCCCAGAGGAGGAAGGAAGATCAGGGCTTTGGTCCCTGTGGAATAGATCTCACCAGCTCATTCCCACTTCATGGCACTTGGACCAGGCAGAGCAGTGTCACTGTGGGGAAGGGCATAGCTAGCAGGGGCAGGGGTATGGCCCAGGGGATGGGGATTCAGAGGGGCCAGTGTGCTGCATCTCCTTGGAGGCTTTCTGTTGCCAGGAGTCACATGCTGGACTGCCAGACAGTTGGAGCCACATAGCTGTGGTTCCTCACTTCAGAGTCTGCTGCAGGAGGTAAGGGAGCGGGCAGAGGGCGACTGCTTGCTTCTGGCAGTCCCGACACCTCCAAATGTGCATCTTCTCTCTGGTTCTCACTAGCTTCCTGTGGAGGCATTTATACCAGCTGAACATGGCACCGGGCTGCATGAGAGTGCTGCTTTTTTTGCTGGTCTGAAAGTTCTTGGATCCCAAACCCATCCCTCCACTTAGGTGAAGCTGAGTCCCAAGGGCGAGTGGGACCTTGGCTCTCAGTGTGCATGTCTCTGTCCCTTAATGTCCCTGAGAGGACGTTCTCAACTGTGAAAGGGGTGTGCAGAGGCAGGATGTGCCTTTGAGGGCCAGAGAGAACCACAAGAGGCCTGTGTTCCCTCCTCCTGCCCTGCAGACACTCAAGTCCCATAATCTCTTAAAACAATCCCTTGTATTAGTGGCCTTTGGAAGTGCAGGAAAGGACAGAGATCACCATAGTTTAGTGGCTTGCTCAGTGTGTGAGGCTGGAAAGGCTTCCAGAAGGCCCAGGGACCTTCTCTCACCTGTCTCTGCTGTCTGACTACAGATGTATGCAAGCCACCTGCAAGCCAGAGCAGGAAGAGCTGAGCCATGGGTTTCCAGGAGGGACCCCAGCCATAGCCCTGCCCCCAGGGGAGGCAAGGCCCAAATCTGGAGCCCCATGTGTTTACAGGGTGGGTCTTGCTGTGAAGCACACCCTAACCAGGCAAGGTGGTTCCAGTGCAAACACACAGGGCCTGGGTCTGGAGGGAGTTTGGGCTGAGTGAGAGCGGCCTGAGCCGTGCCCTTTGCATGGCTGCTTCCATTCACTTCTGGGTAAGGCTGTCATCCATTTGAGACTCGTGGGGTCTGTGAGTTCATGAAGGAATACTCAGAATGCAGAGGGACATTTGCCTGACCCCTGGGCCCCTTGACCCTCAACATCACTCTGTCAGGGCACCGCCAGCTTCTGAGGGGCAGCGTGTCCAGGATCTTTGCAAAGGGGGACACTTAGGGCTGCAGGTCTGCTGGACCTTGTGCTCAGGAGGCTGCTGCTGTGTTCCTAGCTGCTGCAGGCTGGCTCTAGAGCCCATTACCAGGCTGAGTCAGGGCTCAGATGCCCCCTGCTGATCATCTTAGGGATAGCAGTGCAGAAAATGACCTTTGCTTTCCTTTTTGAGGAAGTTCATGCTAAGTTGTTGTGTTTTCTAATTTTAAAGTACTTCATGGTCATTATAAAATATTGGAAAGTCAGAAGCAATAAAATATGGTTACTTTTCTTTTGTATGTTCTTCCTAGTAGCTTTCGCCTTTTGTCTTAAAAATGGTTTTCAAATATGCAACTTTCGTCGTGTCCCTAGGCTCTCTGCCCCAGTCTGTGACCTGTAAGACGTGTCCCTGGGAACAGTCCACAGTAAGTGGTGCTGGACATGGAGTGGCCCCAGCAGCCACTGGTTCGCTGGACTTGTCTTCTTCCTCAGCAGTGGAGGTGGCTGGTCTGACACCCCTGCAGGGTCCTCTCTGCTGTCCCTTCCTGAGTGGATGTGCAGCTCTGCTTTTCCTTCAGGGTGAATGAGGGCCCTGAGTGCCATGTGTGTTAGCAGGCTGCATGGCTGCCCTGGCCTGCCATCCCCAACTCTTCACTGTCCACCTGCTCACTCTGCTTTATCCCCGTGTCTCTGTGCTGCCCAGTGAGGTTAGACCCTGCCGCTGTACAGCCTGTCTTCATGCCTCCTTTGGCCGTAGTGGAGGTGGTCTTGGGAGTGTTTGCCACCAGGGCCTTGCAGGACTCTCATTGGTCTCCTGCAGAGGGGCCTTGTTTTCTGCAGAGGTGGCTGAGGCTGCTGAGAGTGGGACGAGCTGGTGGGCCCCAGCCTCTTTCCGTTGGTTTGCAGGGTGCTGCTCTGGGGCTTGCCTGGCCTGCAGAGCTGGGGCTGGTGCCCTGGCCAGGAGGATGTGGTTCCTGAGGTGGACCTTGGCTCTGTGCTGTTTGTCAGCTTGCTTCCTTCTGTTTCATCTGGGGCTTAAGGAGCAGGGACCTGTGACCTCAAGGCAGCCAGTGACTGGAATGCAGGCATGCACCAGCACAGGCTGTCCGTGGTGGGCTGTGTTGTGCTGTGCTGTCTGGGGAGCTGGGCTCAGAGATGCTCCACAGGGCCCAGGTGCTGTGGACTCCAGTTCTGTCCTCACCTTAGAACAAATGAGCTGTGTTTCAGGGCAGAATTTAAAAGCAGCCATGGTCCTGCCTGGCCCTGCTGCCTGGCCCTGCTGCCTGGCCCTGCTGCCTGGCCCATCTGGCCCTCCTCCTGTGTCCTTGGGTGCCAGTGTGCCAGCGGCTCCTTTTCAGAGCAGCCTGTGCTCTCGCTCCCACAGGCACCTCCTTCAGCACTTGCCAGAGCCCTGTGGCCCCCCTCAACATGAGGCTCTGGGCCCGCTGTGTGATCTGGGCCTGATGTGATTGGAGACTGCGACTGCTGTGGGTCCTGAGGAAGGAGCTTTCTCCAGATGGGAGCCCTGGAGAATCTTGCCAAAAACCCAGAGGAGCAAAACAGAATAAGAGCATTAATCCTTTTCTTGTGACCAGCCAAGAAGCATCTGTGCAAGTTGGGACCAAGGGCCATTTGGATTTCTACACCCTGAGGTGTGGACACTGCAGGCCGTGGATGAAGGCCTGGAGAGGTGCCCCATGCAGCAGGTCCTCTGAGGTGGACAGACCCACAAGGTCACCCGCTGCATCTTGCACTTGCCTGGGAACTCATGCAGCCATCTGTGGAACACCCAGTCTGCTCTGAAGAGTGCTGCCTGTGGCTTTTGCAGCAGGCCCAGCGCCTGTCTCTGCTGTGAACGTGTTCAGAGGCTGGCCCTCCTCTCAGCTGCCCTTCAGTGTCACGGAGGGGCAAGCAAGCCTGGTGTGAAGCAGTCCATGGGCGGGAGGAGGCAGCAGGACCCTCTGTCAGGTCTATGGGGCACCCACCTGTCCCTGCCATCTGGCTGGCATGTCCTGCCCACACTCTCCTGACTTGTCCCACTCCCAGCTGTGTCTGACACAGCTGACACCAGTCACAGGTCAGCATAGGCTGGGCCTGCTGTGGTGGTCTCTGCTGGTTTCACAGATGGCAGAGCAATGGTCAGCTTGGCTGAGGGCTGGCAGACTCCAGCAGAACTACCTCCTGCTGTCCCTGCTGTTCCAGGATAGGAGGGACAGGAGTTGCTCCCCAGAGAAGAGTGAAGCCCTGGCCTGCATGAGCTTCAATTTCACTGTGGGTGGAAGCTCTGCACTGGAGAGGATAGGGTAGAGACCCCAGGAGAGGCAGGAGTTTGTGTCAGATGAGCTCCAAGGCCCGTGAGGGTCCTTGGCTTGTTCGCTGAGGCTGTGGCGATCACTGGCTTGGAAGGGGTTGTCTCAGTGTGCAGCAAGAAAGTGGAGGGCACCTGTGCCAACACCATCAGGACAGAGGTCGGTGTGGTGCTTGTGGCTGCAGGTGGTGTAGGCAGAAAGCACTGGTCACATCAGGGTAGGACAGGGGCTGGGAGGGTCGCTTCTGGGGACCTCTCACCCTTCTGCTCTGCCCGCACTTTCACCTCTGGAGAGAGTCTAGGGCTGGGGACAGCCTGGCATGGAGGTTGTTGTCCAGTGGAGTGTGGTAGACACCTTTCTTCCCCAGCCCTGCCCACCAGGCTCTGGCCTTTCCCAGGACAGATCAAGGTGCTAAGGGGTTGCTGTAGGCAGAGGCCTGTGACCCATGTGATGCACTCTAAGGAGGACTCGGGAAGGGGGAGCCGGCAGAGGGAATGGCCCCTGTGTGACAGTGACATTCATAATAGCTATGGAGACTTATGTCAGGTAGCATTTCAGAGGGAGAGAACTGGTCAGCCTTGGGCAGGACCTGTCCATGGTGTTGCGACTCCTGCTGGGCTGGGACAGAAACCAGGTGACTCCATTCCCTTTCACTGTCCCTGCCAGGGTCCTGTGCTTGTGGCTTCCCGGCATCTCTGAGGGCACCTGCCTTGGGCCTGTGTGGGGCTGGCCTGGCCAGTCAGGACTTGCTGAAGGGGCAGGTCTTTCTGCTGCTGGGGCCACAATCTCCACCAGCAGCCAGAGCTGGATTGGGTGGGCCTCGGGGGGCAGCTCTCTCCAGATTCCATCTTCTCTGGCACCTCCCTAGGCTGTTGGGAGAAAGCAGGGTTCCTGACTAGGGCACTTCTGGGAGTCAGGGAGGTGCTGCTGGGATTATGGTGGGAGGCAGACATGAGCAGACACCCAGGACCCAGGTGTGTGCCCTCACACCTGAGGTCAGCTCCCCCAGGTGCCTGCTCACTGAGTCCCTGTGAGGAGGACCCCGCAGGGCTTTGCTCAGTGAAGGAAGCACCTCTGTGGTCCAATGCAGCCTGCAGTCCTCTTTGGCTGTCTGGTGAGCCTCACTGTAGGGTGAGGGCTGCTAGTGGCCAGCAGAAGGAGCTTACCCACACTGCTCTCCATATTTAGCAGGTACTTCCCCCTCCCCCCAGCAGTGGAGTGTGCTAGGCTGCAGGCAGGTGGGGGGTGTGCTCGGACAGCTCCTTTTACCCTTTCCATCACTATGGAAATACCGTCTCTGTTGGAAAAGACTCCGAAAGGAGTTGCCCTAAATCAGCAGTGAAGTTGAATCCCACCTGTCTCCCTCCTGTTAGATTTTGTTCCTGCACAGCCCATCCCCTCGAGAGGACCCACTAGACCGCAGGGTGTGGTAGAGTCACTGTGCTGGGAGACTCCACGGCCACTCATGTGGTGACTGTAATAGTTCTCCAAAGCCACAAGAGAATTCTAGAGGCATCCTGTGAAATGAACAAGGGAGCTATGCGGCTGCTTCATGATGCGGCCACAGCCTGTCAGGGGCTCCACCAGGGCACTAACAGCCCTGCTCCCAGGCTGCTGGGTGCAGTGGACAGTTTTTTCTGTTTTGCAGTTTTCTTTGTGTGCACAAAAATTCATCCAAAGGACAGCCTGTGTGGCCTTCAGGAAAGGCTTCCCAAGGTGCCATCCTGAGCCTATGGAATGGACCATCCTCCAATCTGCCTGTTCACACTTTGTATCTCATCATAAGGGAAGTCACTTTCTATCTGGATGCAAGGCTGTGCTGCAGCCCTCTCTGCTGCCTTGGAGGACCAGTCTCCTAGGTGGCCTCGGTTGAAAGACAGCTCAGTGTGTGGTCCAATACTTGGGTATTGGTCAAACGAACCACTGAGGCTCAGAAACCAGGCAGAATCCAGGGCCCAGGCAGCACTGGGTGCTGCAGTGTGGGCAGGAGTGGATGGGGCAGTTTCTGTGCCAGCCAGGAATTCCCCAATGCCCAAGCAGTGTTGTGTACTGTGGAGTAGGGTGGGAGAGCACAGGGGCAGCCTCTGTGCTGGTCAGGACTCCCCAGTGTGTCTCTCTAGGGTCCTTGCTCAGGTCCCAGCCTGTTGGCCACCCTGGAGGACCATCTCCTATACTTAACACCGCTGGTGGCAAGTGCTCATCACATCTTCAAGACAACTTGACGGTGGCTTCTGGACTCGGGTCTGAACAAGCAGCTGGGCACCAGAGCCCAACCAGGCTGGGACATGAGCTTTATCATCATGCAGCTGGCCACAGGCTCCTGTTACCCATGTCTCCTAATAGGTACTGACACACCTGACTCCCAGGGGACTGGACCATGTGGCAGCCAAGGGGTATTGTGCTTACTTGCAGGTGGTGGCATCCTCTGGGGGCTTCTCTCCTATTAGGGCCTCACCTCACAGCCGGTATCCCGCTTGCTGGCATGCATGTCCATTCTGCACACGCACAGTCGGTTCAAATCTAGCCAGGGACACAGGAAGAAAAGAATCAGGAGAGTCAGCGCCTAACTGATCTTCTCCTGCACCCTGGACACTGTTTCTGCATGATGGAGGACAGCCCAGCCACTCTGAGCTACTGTGCTGCAATAGCAGGCTTCATAAGCAGCAGACACCAGCAGGCAGTTTCTGAAAATGGGCCCAGCTTTGAGGGGATCCACATGGTTTGCTGGGTCATCAGTCTCTGTTCCTCTTGGGCAGCTGCTAACAGAGCTGAGAGAAGAGTACACCCACCATGCACAGAACGGATGGTTCTGTTCACATGCTGCCTCAGCCTGTGTCTAGCACAGGTGTGCTGAATGTCACAGAGCACCCAGGGCAGCAGGAAGGGTCTGTCCAGGAACTGCACAGCACACAGGGGGTGGAGGTTCGTGGAGCTGCAATGCCCTGGGTGCTATGGTCCTACAACCCCTCCAGGGCCTTCAGCCAGCTCCCTAGCTGCTCCTGCACATGCAAATAATGTGAGGCCTAAGCCACACACCACAGGCCACACACCTGTGCAGCAGAACCCAGGGCATTCCTACTCTACGACCCAGTTCAGGATAGCGCTGCCTCTGGCCTGAAGGTTGTTAAGAGTCATCCCAAAGAAACAAGAAGCAGAAGATGAAGGCATCAGAGAGAGGGTTAGTGCACGTCCCGAGGGCTCTGTGTCACATGGCTCTGCTGAGGTCCCGAGCTCACACTAGAGGAAGGAGGTGAGATTCAGCCTCACTCCAGGCCCCACTTAACCCCAACAGCCCCAAAGGGACAAAGGGGTGTGGATCACAGCTTCCTCTCCACTAATTCCCTCTTGCCTATTTTCCAGAAAATTCAATTGACACAGTTTACTCTCTGTTCAAGCTATTTCCTTTGTTATCTTGAAATTGATAGTGGGGGCTGGAGTGGTAGGTAGCTCACTGGCATGCGGGAGGACACAGGCACCATGTATACAACAAAGAGTTGGACCGATGAAAGCCACATGAAAAACTAAGTACAACTCTCTCTCTCTCTCTCTCTCTCTCTCTCTCTCTCCCTCCCCCTTTCTCTTAAAAAAAAAAAAAAAGTGTGAGCCTATGGTCCCAGCGTGAGGGAAGCTAAGGTGGAGGGATGGTTTGAGCACAGGAGCTCAGAGTCACCCTGGACAATACTGCAAGACCCTGTTTGAAGTGACGGGGTTTGGGGTGAATGGCCTTCTGAGGGCACTTCATCACAGGCTTTCTGCTCCTTGTTGCTTGGGGGTGATTAGCAGAGAGAAAAAGAGAGAGCCCTGCTGTGTTAGGTGTCAGTAGGTGGCTCCTGTCTGGGGATTGGGTGGGTGCAACCCTGGCTCCTCATGCCCTTTTCTCACTTGGTCTTGGGGAACAGCGGGGTGTGAGGCTGGGGCTTTGAACTTTCTTCACCTCTGCCCACCACATGGGTCAGACATCTATGCACACAGCCTGACCTGTCTGGCTGGTGGAACAGCCTTCGTGGACAGCCAGAGCCTGGTGCCCCACACTGTCTCTGGGGCTTCCATGGCCCTCCCCACCCTCACATCTAGCAGGGCAGAGCATCTGTTGTTCTTTTTTCTCTTTTTTTTCTATCTTCTTTTAATTTTATGTATTTTTCATTATGAATCGTGATAGGGTTGAACTAATCCCTAGTTTAGGTGTATCTTTTTTTAAAATTTATTTTTATTAGTGCATTATAGTTTTACATAATGTTGGGATTAGTTGTCACATATTCCTAGGTACACACAATTCACCAATGCAATTTGTTCAGCATCCACCCCCCACCCCTCTACCTCTCTCCTCCTGTCCCCTGATCCCTTACCTTTCTTCTGGGTCCTATATTATTCCTAAAAATAGGTTGATCTTTAATGTCTTCATTAGAGCTTTATGATCATACCTGAGGGTGGGGTCATGGTTTTTCAAGCATGGGTTCTGCTCTGCTGCAACTCAGTCCCCAGTGCTCCCTCTTCTCTCTCTCCTTCCTGCCCTGCTCCCTCCTTCTCCTACTCCACTCATGTCCCCTCTATTCCCTTGGAATCCCCTGCCCCGCTTTCCCCCTATTTTGGTCCAGCTTCCACGTTGGGAGAAAACTGGACCCTTGGCTTTCTGAATCTGCTTATGTGGGTCTGCACCACACTCTCCGGTTCCTTAGACATGCAGGAGTGTGCATCTGAACCGAGAATCTGCAGCCTTCAGGATTTCCAGCTCCCCTCCATGTCCACATTTGCAGTTGGGCGAGTCAGCTGGTGCGTGGAGCTATGAGAAGGGCAGGTTGATGCTCCTTTGCCTTACTCCACTTCTGCCCAAGTTGGCCATAGAACCCAGGTACCTGCCATCCTCATCAGATGTGGACGCTGTCCTTTGCAGTTGAGAGGCCTCCCTGGGCTTTGCATCCTGTCTGCATTTTTGTTGGTCGCCATTGTATTAGCTGTAGTCTGGCTTTGCTACAGTTTTTGGCTTGCTAAAATTAGTAAGTTCCAGTAAGACTGCATTGGAAGACACTTTTCTGTAGAGCCTCTGAATAGTGGATTTATTGGACCATTCTGGATAAAGCTTGACTGCTAGTAACAGGCCACTCCTCTGTGAGCATCTCAGATCTACTGTGGCTCCAGAATGGTCTCAGATCTGAGATGAGGGCGAAGGCCACCTCCCCACTCAGCATCTCAGATCTGCTGTGGCTCCAGAGGGTGTCATATCTGAGATGAGGTCAAGGCCACCTCACCGCTCAACATCTCAGACCTACCATGGCTTGAGAAGGGTCTCAGATCTGAGATGAGAGTGAAGGCCACCCCGGCTCAGTCTCCTCACCGCACCCCAGGCTAATGATGGGTGCTGACAAGTGAGTGACCTGATTGTTGGGTCACGACTTCTAGACAGTCTGTCCTGTTGAGGTGGACAGAACCTGTGGCCCTGAGTGGTAGTGGGCTGGGGAGAAGGTTCTGCTCCTCGCTCCTAAGCTGCCCTGCTCTGGCGTCTCATGGAAACCGTGAGATTGTTTTCTTGTCTCAGATCAAACATGTTTCTGAGCAAAGCATACATTGCACAGCTGTCCTGAAAGCTGTTGCTTATCACTGTTCAGATTTAACCCAAGCCATCTGTTTCCTTCTTGTCATTGTTTCTATGGCACATCACAGGAACGTTGCTTCCTGACATGTCTCACTTGCAGAAGCTACGAAAAGGAAAATACACCAGAAGCTAGATGTCATCTTGTCAATAAGTTTTGCATAAATAATTCAATGTTATACTTAGCATTCAAAAATCCAGTGCTTATTACCCCAACTTAAAAACAAATTGGAAAATTCCAAGGGAAAAATAAGTCTAGTATTCATTGGTGTGGGCCTCACTATCATCCAGCTGGTTACATTCTTTAAGTTTGATTCTGGTCAGCTTTTGATGTGGAGACTCGGGAGTAAGCAAGAGTACATAATGTACGCACTGCACATACTGGTGTATTGTTACCTGGCCGGGTACCTGGTTGACAGGTGCATCAGCCAGCTGTCTATCACCATAGCAGAGCACCTGGGGTGATGAGCCTATGAAGAGAAAAAGTGTATTTTGGCTCACAGTTTTAGAGGTTTCAGTCCATGAGCCATTGGCCCTGCTGCAAGGCCACACACCTTGGTGGGAGCCCACTGTGGAGCAAAACTGTTCCTCTCCTGTTCAGGAACCAAAAGAGAGGGAGGGGTGGAAAGGGAGTGAGAAAGCAAGAGGGAGAGAAGGAGGAAGAGGAAGGGAACGAGAGGGAGACAGGGAGAGAGAGGGAGGGAGAGGGGATCCACCACCACATTCAAGGACATGCCTCCAGTGGCCTAAGGACACCTACCTCTAGTTTCCAGTAGCACCAGTAGCATCTTCCAGTACCACCACTGGCTGGGGCCCAAGCCTTCATTCAGCACAACCTTTAGGGGACATTCCAGATTCATGCTATTTTGTCCTGAAGCTTGGAGTGAGGAACGGAGCCATGCAGGCCTGAGTATGACCACCGTCCTTCCAGAGTGTACTTGAACTTGAAGACATGTCTTTACACTCAGATGACTTGCAGAACTGGGCTTTTTGTGCTTTCTGAGGGCCAGCAGCTGCCTTGGAAATTACCTGGGATAATGGCTGTCATTTGCCAGCCTGTGCTGGCCCTTGCTGG
This sequence comes from Aplodontia rufa, assembly GCA_004027875.1. Taxonomy (NCBI): domain Eukaryota; kingdom Metazoa; phylum Chordata; class Mammalia; order Rodentia; family Aplodontiidae; genus Aplodontia; species Aplodontia rufa. The sequence continues at coordinate 6,227 of PVKS010039133.1, read as the reverse complement.
AACAGAGGGAATTCTGTTCCTACATGCCACAGCCTCCCATGATGCCAGGGCATGGTGAGCCTCTATTAGTGATGGTCTCACCCTTCCGTGGCCAGGCCTGACTGCCTTCTACATGAGACACAGGAGCTGCTGCCTCAGTGGGCTTATTCTTTGGAATTTCATTTGTATTACAGTGAGGGCCTGATTTCTGTCATTTGCGTCCATGACTCAGGAAAGATGTACAGGTGTACCAGTTGTCTATGCCCTGTTCTGTCTACCCCTGTTTTCAAGATACCACTTTGGTTAAAAGCTTCAGCAAGCTTTGCAGTGGTGCTGATCACCTTAGCTTTTGGTGGAGGGGGAGTGGCATATGCCAGTTTCGCTGATGGAAGTTGTGCTGAGATCCCCCACCCCAGAAAAAGGCAAAAACAAGATTTTATGTTGAAAAGACCAGAGGAGACTAGACCCCCCCAAAGGGAGAAGATGGAAGGTGGGCTTGGTCCACAAGGCCTGGGGGCCTGTGGGCTGAGTAGGGAGTAAGGGTGTCTCTTCCGTCAGCTTTGCACTGCTGTGACCAGAAGACCTGACAAGAACAGCTGGTAGGAGAAGACGTGTATTTTGTCTCTTGGTTAGAAGTTCAGTCTGTGGTTGGCCAATCCGTAGCCCTGAGCCCAAGGGGAGGCAAGACATGGTGGCAGAAGGGTAGGCTGTAGGGAAGCAGCTCAGGACATGGCAGCCAGGATGCAGACAGACAGAACTCCTCCCACCAAAGATAGTATAAATGCCAAATGTAAGCCCATGACCGACCTCCTCCAGCCACACCCAAGCTCCCCATAGTCTCCAGCTGATCCACATCAGCAGATCTCAGTTAAGAAGCCTTGGCAACAGGAACTTGGGTCATTGTTGGGGCTGGGTGACTTGCCCATGCAGTATGCCTGTGGGACTGCTCGTAGGATTGCTTCATCCTCAGCCATGGTTCCAAACTTACTGGTTAGAGAGGGAGGCCAAATTCAGATTCCTGGGATGCAGCGTAAAGTGCACAACAGCCCTTGTTTGACATGGGGGCCAGGAACGTGTGCCCCCAGTCATAGACTTGGCTCATAGACTTGGCTACCAGAGGCCACACGGAAGGAGAGAGGACTCACAGGGCTGCCCCAGGGCTTCCCTGCAGGGTGCAGGTCCCCAGCCAGCTGCCTCAGGTCCAGGACCCTGAGCCAGGGTGGCCATGGGTGTGCAAAGTCTCCCATGCAGGGGGGTCTCAAGCACCTGCATAGCCACTCTGGTTTCTGCTCCTACTGACGACCCTCAGAGGGGGACTTTCTGAAGTTCCTTCTCAGGCACGTCTAAATCCAGGCAACATCACCCTGCTTTGTTGACATTTTCCTCCAGAACCTTTGTAGCATCAGTCACCGGACAGGGAGCAGGGTGGAGGGGAAATGAGCCGTCTGGGGCCTTTGGTGAGGGCCTCCTCCTTGTGTGGAATCTTGATGAGCCACTGCAGGACCATTCTGAGCCATATGTCCAGGTTGGGACCTGTGGCACATAATTCACATCCACAGAGGACCCATGTGCTCAGCCCTTTATGCCTGTCCAGACACCTAACATCAAGGCTTCTGGCGGCGGAACCCAGGATGTGCCTTCCCAAGTCCCAGGTGGCCCATGGTGCAGTCATGCCTGAGGATGCTGGAGGCTTGCAGAGACTCCTGCCCAGCCTGGTGCATAGCCAGCAGCTATCTCCCAGCCAAAGCAGGAGGGCTTCACAGAGCCCACTCAGCCACCAGACTTCCAAGTGTTTCCCCATGAGGTTGTGTGGACAGGAACATGAACTGGGGACACCAGGCTGAAGGTACGACTTGTGACAGTGCTGGAGGTCAGGAGTAAGCTTGCCCACTGTTCAGCGCCTGTTGAGAGTCAGGGCAGGAGCAGCCCCATTAAGTCCATGGTGTACTTTTAGCCCAGTGGAGATGTCTTCTCCCTACTCCAGTGGATGATTGACACCATTTTCCTTTGACAGCTGGGTCGTGCTGTTAGTGATGGGCTGGGGGATAGAGGCTGGTTCTTGCTGCTTGCACAGCTTACCTGTTAGGTGGGAACCTCAGGATTTGACCACAGGATGTGGACCAGGTGAGAGGGCAGCACAGTGTTGGTGATCATGCTGTTTAGTATCATGGTGGACAGTACGGTAGCTGTGAGTGGGGGGCCACCTTCTGCATTCTCAGGGCCACAGCCAGCTTGTGCTTGATGGGGTTCACTGGTATCACTTGCAGCGGAGTCCAGGGTGTGCCTCACTTCTTTTGCACCAATCTGTTTCACAGATGTGATTGCCTTGGTGAGATCTGGCCCCAGAGTATGTGCTGAGGATCTTTTTCCCCTCCTTAGCAGGTGGGGAGCCATGGCTAACCCCTGAGCTCCTGGGCAGAGCCTCAGGCCAGTGCCCTGCAGGTGGATGCTTTCTCTGCTCCCTGGCTCAGCCTCGTGGTCTGGGTGGCAGGCCTTCCTCGTGTGGTGTATGCGGTTCACTGTGCATCCTGGGCAAGGCTGAGGTGGGTGATGAGACAGGGCTCTGTTGCGAGCTCTGCTCTGAGTGGCTTGGGACATGGTGTTGGACTCTGCAGCATTGGACACACTTTGTCTGCTTTGCACGAGCTTTGCTGGAGCTGTGGTCCTACCTGTCTGAATCTTGGGTTGCATGGAAGTCTGGTTGTGAAAGGCCAGGCTGGGGCCGCTAAGCACCGTGGCTCTGTGATGGTGTGTGGCAACTCTGGGAGCCTGCAGGATGGGCAGTGCCCTGATTTTAGGTAACTCCACCTCAGAGGTGCCAGTAGGACACCTCGTGGTGGGGGCACTGCCTTGCCTGGGGCCTTTCTCCCCTTGCTGTGCCTTCTTCAGGAGAGTGCCACTGCGAGGTTGCCATGGTGACCTGCATGGTTTCCTGAGCACTGGAGCCAAGCTGTGCTGGCAGTGCCCAAGCACAGACCTGCTGTCCTTGCCGGCCCCAGGTCCTGGGGGGACAGCATCCAGGCCCAGTGGGAAGGGTCCTCCAGTTTGGTGTGGTGTGGTGTGCTTGTGGGGTGCATGTTGTTCACACAGAGATGATGCTTGGCTGCTGTGTCAATGCAGATGCAAGAAACCTGCCCTGCCCAGGGGTGGGAGGTCTTCCTTTCTCTCATAGCCCTGCAGCTCCTTACAAGCAAGATACAAAGGATTGCTTTTGATTCTGAACAAAACTCTAGTTTAAGATTCGTCTTTCTTGCTGTAGATTTTCTCGCAGGTCTTTAATCAGCTCGCACCCTCCGGTTTGAAAATAGAAAACAAGGTCTGTTCCTGTCAAAGGGGATTATGCTGAGGAAGATGATCTGACAACCCAGCAGGAGGCATGTGATGGGCACTGACACATGGGTCCTTGTTCCCACCAGGTCTGCACATATGTGACCTCATTGCATCCTCAGGGGCCCTGACAACATGGTTGGCTGCCCCAGGTTCCAGCGAGCAACCTGAGTTTGGCCATGTGACTCTCTTGGAGCACACATGGGTGGATCTGTGTGTGTGGCCTGAGCTGTCTTCCAGGATCTGGGACCTCTGAGATGGGTGCTCTCCGTGACAGGCAGTGCAGTCTCATGAGATGCATGCCCACCCCATGGATGGAGTGGATCCTTGGTACCCGAGGCTCCCAGTTTCTGCCTGGGGTGCTTTGAGGAGGGAACTGGCGTGGATCATGTCCTCTGGCAGCTGCAGACTCACCTCTCAGGACCTGCAGACAGATCAATAGGTTTCCTCAGCACTGTCACACTTTCCCTGTGCAGCTGGTGCTGCTGGTGGGCTTGCCCTGGTCTTGGTGCCTGGCAGTGGGCAGTGGTGCTTTAGTTGAAGTCAGCTGGAGGCTTGGCCCTGATACCTCAGTCCTGCCCTTGAAGGTGTGGGGAGCAACTGTCATGGTGGCCAGCTGTAAACATGTCCCTGTGCAGACAGGGAGCCCTCTGAGCCTTGCCAAGATCCCAGATCCTGTGGCCTGTATGGCCACAGCCCAGCCTAATGGAAGAAATAGACTACAGTTTTAATAATAGCTGCCAACAAGTGGATATGGGAGCTTTTATTAACAGACAATACCTTAAAATAGCAGTTGTTTTGGATGGTATTCAGGGATAGTGAGAATATCAATATTCCTGGCCACATTAACTCTGGACACCGCCTCACCCATGTGTCAGGACAGGACTCAGGCTACCCTCACATGTTTACTGTAGACCCACACCCCAGACCCTCATGCTTCCATGCTCAGCTCAGGTGTGCTAACCTGTTGTCATTTGGGTAAAAATGATCTCTAAGCTCAGGAAGGCAAATTAAATGAGTGAGGAACTTGTTTCATTTAGATCCCAACAGAAGAAAACATGGTGTCCTATCTGGGAAATGTGTCTTCCCGGGCCTGGAACAAGTCTTCCACATCTTCCATGTGAGGAGAAACCCTCCTCCAGGGTGCAGTGAACAGATTGATCAGGGTGACCTGGCTCTCCAGAAACTGCTCCTGACTGCCTAGGAGAGGATAGTAGACACCAGAGGGTAGGAGACCAAGGAGTTCTGGTGGAGGAGGGTCTGTGCTCCCCCCAACAATGATGAAAGTCCCCTGGAGGGTCCCCTTCCTGAAGAAAGTCCCCCGGAGCTGTGGGAGGCAGAAGTGGAGGTGGGCTGACTGTGGCGCAGGAGCTGGGTCTGAGGAAAGCATACTGTTCCTTCCAGGGAGCTGGCCCTGGAGTGGTCAGAGTGTCCCAGCCATGCACATCTTCATGAATGCCACCACAATGTCCATGTCCCGTGGGTCAACCAGGTTCAGGCCTGCTGACCCTGTGATGTCTCTGCCGTGCCTCTGTCCTCCTCTTACAATGCACTGTCCTCCCATTCAGGGTCCCCCTAAGTCCAGAAAGAACTCTTCTCAAGAACTTTAACACTGGCAACTGTGAAGACCCCATGTGCAAGTGAGGCCACACCAAGGTGGGCACAGCTGGAACATAGGGCCCTGTTGCCTTGGAGCTGGAGGCCACTGATACTTGTGTTCACCTCTCCTTAATGTTTGAGAACACTGAAGCCAGAGCTGCTGACCCTACTGCAGCCTTGGCTTGGGACCAACTGGGAGCCTGTGTCCTGATAACTCTGTGCCTCAGAGCCAGGAAGAAGCCTCAGCAGGAGCTATGAGCCCACTCTGAGGATGTCCACTCCACCACTCACTCTGCCAAGTGTCATCTTGAGTCACCTGGGAAATGGGGCAGGATGAGGCTGGAGCCTGGGTGCTGTGGCCTCCTTTCTTTCTGCCCTGGATGTGCCCACACTCAGGAGGACCATGCTGTCCAGACTTGGGTTCTGGTCCTGGGGAAGTGCTATGGCAGGAGGGTGGGGGTCTAGGCTGTGCAGGTGCACAAGATTTGGGCCTGAGTGATTCAATTGGCTGGTTTTCTCCCCCTTAAACAGTACTAGGCAAGGAAGATGTACAGTGCTTAGGTTTTCCTTTTAGTCCCTGGAAGAAGCTGCACGGGTGGTTCTATGTCTCAGACAGAGCCCAGACACCCGTTCCCCATGTGTCTCAGGGCCAGACCCCAGAGGCCTGTCCCCCATGCATCTTGGGGATGGGGCCTGGAGCCCTGCTTTCTGGAAAACAAGTGAGTGCAATCCACTTAAGCAGCACTGGCTCTCCACTTTCTCACTTTATTTCTGTTAGCACATTGTAGCTGGACATATTTGTACATGTACGCAATATAACAATAACAATATAACAATACAAACAATATTTTTTAGACTGGATTTTTTTAAATAGAGAGGCACAGCGAGAGAAAGAGAGAAAAAATTTTTATTTAGGTTTTCTTGCGGCCTTCATTGCTCCAAGACTTTGTTGTGCATGTAGTGCTGGGATTTGAACTTGTGTACTTGCGCATGCTGGGCAAACGGTGTAACCACCGAGCCACCACTCCAGCCCTAGGCTAGATTTTTTTTTTTTTCAGGGCTGAGGACCGAACTCAGGGCCTTGTACGTGCTAGGCAAGCGCTCTGCCACTAAGCTAAATCCCCAACCCCTAGGCTAGATTTTTTTTTAAAATTTTTTATTTTGAGCAACCTTACAAGAGTTTAACAAAATAATATAAAATGTGTATAAAATATGTATATATTCTGGATATTGCAATTATCCCCAAGAGTGCCCCCCCAATTACCCTCCCTTATCCCTCCCTTCCCCTTCCCATTATAACTCTAAAAAAAGTATTAGATTGT